>OMKR01015346.1:2057-13571 GCA_900302355.1 Cyttopsis rosea | reverse complement strand
CTAGAGTCTATCACACACACACACACACACACACACACACACACACACACACACAAAATTCTGCCTCATTTACGCCCATCCTCCCTTCTCCCTAATTCGCAACTGCTGCCGCAGGGCTGTAGAGTTGAACCGGTGCTCTGCTCCATGCGGGGCCTCGCCGACACAGCATGGGAAAGCAGACGGGCAGCCCTGCTGAATGACCTCATGGCTATCCCCGTGGAGCCAGAGCTTAATCCTAAAAACACAGCCCATCATGCCAACTCCCACTGCAAAACCAACTCCGGGCCGCCGCGTCTTTACATTTTGTTTTTTCGCATCACAGCGGATGCAAGTCATGTTCCCACGAGGAGCATGCGTGTAGAAGCTTTGAATATATATCAAATTCTCTAGAGATGGATTATGCTCAAAGAATATGTTGAAACTTATGCTTTAGTTGCACATAGGGGGTGAACGGTATGGATGAAATTTCATGTCTCCATCTTTGGACACAGACACAATGTATATTATAATATAGTTAATACAAATTGGGTACAAAAGCTTTGATATCAAATGGCACTCGAGTGGCACTCCCCATCCAAATCTTTACAGATTCCAATTGTTGAATTTCACATTATCAAAAACAAACTTTCTTCAAGTAGTGAAAGCAAAACAAAAGACATTTCACAGATTCTGACGAGAAGATCATTTTGGTCCTGAATGTATTTAAGAAAATAAATGTCCACACGTCACTAGTTAAACTGCAGTGCAAGTTTCAAACTGTATCTTTTTTACTCTCATCTCTTTGATCTTTGAGTTGTGGAGTGGTTTCAGAAAAATGATTTTCAATTGGAGTCGGCGAATCCGCCAGCGGGTTCACGGCGCAGTCCGTCTTTGACGAACTCTCGCAAGATCAGTATGTAAGCCACCGGTATGCTTCCAGTATCAACAGAAACTAGGCGAGCAGGCCTTTCCGTATGTCATGCTAAGCGGGCGTAACATAGCTCCAAAGTCAGCGATCTTTTTTGACAAAAGTAAATGGGCTTGACAATTTTCAAATGGGTCCCTTGACCACTCACATCAATGAATGAATTGGGCTCATTAGAACTGCAAGAGCCTCTGCTTCACAACAATACCGGAGATAAACAGCTACACAGGCTAAATTAGCTTCTGGGTCCTAAAGAGTGCCGGTTCTGTATCCAGTGAAAATTTTATGTGTGCCTTTTTTTCTTTACCTTATTTCTGCACACTATGGTACCTAAACATGTGGTACCTTTATACATGGAATTGTATAAATCAGGTATTGAAAGCTGAGACTTGTGAATCCAAACAGCCCAATTGCATTCATGTGGGATGAAATATGGCCTCATAATAACCATTTGAATGTGATGACAGTATTTTTTTTACTTGACCTTACTGTATGAAATGACCTATTGTGACCTCTAGGATAACCACAGCCTCATGTAAATCAGAATCTAGACACCCAGACCATTGAGAAAATGTATGGGATGTCCAGGTACATTGAAGATAAGTGGGTTTCTCTGAGCCATTTTCAGAAAAATGCTCCAATCGTTGAAATTGTCAAATTCACACAAATCTCCAATTTTCAAAAGTTATTGATGCTGCATCACAGCATTAAGTTTTCTAAAGTGTTTTTCAAGGTCATGAGGTCTTCTGGTGGTCTTTTGGGTGGATTTTTTACCCTTTTTCTCCATTCCTGAGTGGTCAAAAATGGCTAGAAAGTGTACCAAAGCTGTGTAATTAATGGTATCAACCCACAACTTGGTGCAGCAACTAATCACACGTAATTGAGTATGGGAATGGCATCATTAGACACAATGGATAATGTTTAAAGCCCCTTTACACTCAAAATATTAATAATTTTATCAGGCGTAATTAAAAATACAATGTTTATTACCTTATACTTGATAAAAAATATTGACATACAGTGTCAATCTGCATCTCAAATTATCTCAGGTTTCTGAAGGCGCACTTGGATGTGGCACCGATTGCTGACCCACACCACCCCCCCAAACTCCAACGCCTCCACCTCACTCTGAACCCAAGAAATGGGCCTGAATGTTTATTAGATGTACGGGGGCATTGAGGGAATTTTGAGGCATTGAGAGAATGTTTATTAAGTCCTAATCTCTTTTTTTCTTTTAATTAAAATCAAGGGACAGTATACTGTTAGTTGTTGCCAGCCAGTTGAAAGAGGACAGACATTTTTATTTATAAAAAGGAGAAGATTGTGTAAGACACCCACTAAAAGGGGTATCCAACTGATTTTAAATGGGTGCTTTTGAATGAGTGGGCTCTAGTCTTAACAGCTAACAAAAAGAAATAGAGCCTCTGACATCCGTTTCTCATAAGGCTGAAGGAGACCCATGAACCATGTTTGACATGGGTTATTCTGTGCCTTGCAAATATACTTGAAAATAAATTTGTTGTTTCATAAAATAAACTCCATGTTGCACTTAACAAAACAGGGAGTCTGCAAGGGGTGAGTTAAAATGTTCACCGTGCTTGTCTAGTTTGTAACTAGAATATGTTATGGGAAATCCTCCTCAAGTTTAAAAAGTCAGACACTGCCCAAGTTCTCATTGTTGTTACTTCTATTTAATAGATGAGATTTGTTTTAAAATTTGCAGAGAAATTAGGTTGTTAGAAGAAAAACAAATAACCAATTTACAACATAAATTGATTGTAGAATAGCTTTGGGAGATAGTAAATTGTCCTTATAAACACTAATGCAATCTAATGAATGTTTTTCATAATTTGGAAATTACTAGGCATCATATATTTCAAAATGTCAAGGGTGGAGGTGAGCTAAACTTAGATCTTTTATAAACTGAAACATATAATTATCCTCAAAGGCAAAGGTATCTTTACCGTCACATTCCCAAAGTCATTCTCTGTGATAGTGTGCAAAGCTAAAACACAAGACATGAGGAACATTCAATAAAGTGTATCCTAACGGTCACCCTTATGGTATTTAAAACTAGAAACATATATACAATTATTTATAGACTGTTGGTCAATGTTTTTTCAATGTTTTGATCTTCATCAGAATTCATCCGACTTTGTGGAGGTTTATACCATTTTCAGTTGTACCAGCATGTGATAAAACCACAGCAAAGCAACATTTATTTCCACTACCCGTGTATTTCACAACCCTGACCTGAATAAGCACCTTTACCCAAGATGGATCTATGCATTTACATCACAGAAAATAATAACCTAAAAACATAAATAAATACATTTGAAGCCCCATCAAGGATTCCCACAATATGCAGCTTCTGAATAGAAAGATCACAGGGTTCCCACTTCCCACTTGGTTCAAGAAATCCTTTTCCAGGACTTTTTCTCTGAGCTTTCTCTGTATTCATATTAAAGACCACAACCACTCACACAGGTCTTCTCACTTATTTCTTCTCAGCAGAAACTGGGTGCGTCCACCCAGACTCATATGTCAGTTTTGTTGCGCCGCCCTTTAAGTTAGGGCGGGAAGATTTATGCCATCCTTTACCTTGCTGACCTCCAAATTTCTGAGCTCAGATATTTTAAGTGTAGCTCTGCCCAACTTCAACCTGAGAAGAAGTTTAATCATCCAAACAACTGTGTCCTTTTAAACTTGACATATGGTTCCCAGAGAAGAAAGTTAAAATTTTTGAAATAAATATGGTGTTGGATAAAGATTCTCTCTAAAATGGATATTGTTGCACATTTTCCAATTTTGCCATATTCCATTACTTTTTCATAACTAGAAATCTGCATTTAAAAGTTCCAGGTTTCAAGGTTTTCCAGGACACGTGGGAACCCTAATAAATTGCTTACAAAAAGCAGATCATGTTAATCACATAACATTTTCTCACCATTTGATGTAGAGCAGAAACTTTCAAAATCGTATAGTCATCATCAAACACACAGACGGGACAAGGACATCAGAAAGAGTTCATGTCGTTGGCTTAAAGCTGCCCTCAGCGCCAATCGTCCGAACCTCTGAATCCAATCCTACCTCGAAACCAGATAAGCTTTTACCAACAATGCCTCTCAGCACAAAACCACCCATTCTTACGCCCCTATCCCATCCAGCCATTATCAACAGCTCCCAGGGCTGCTCTAGGTTTTGTAAAATGACACCACTTGAAGGGCAAAGACGATCCAAACTATTTGATCGTCCAACACTTTCCCTTCGGAAAGGGAGAGAAGGGTGTGATGGGACCAGAAAAAAAGCAGAAACTGAAAACTGCACACAAACAGTAACCTCTCATAAGACAAATCCACGGGAGTTGTACATCCTAAAACCTGAAATCCTAGTTAACAAATAAAACAAGACTGGCTGAAAGAAAAGTAGGCTTTTACATAACATCACTGAAGTAACCAGTAAGAAATGAATGCACCTGAGTTCTCTCTCACGAAGCATGTCCAACATCCTCAGGCTTCCTGACGATGTTTCAGTTTTACAACACATAAACGCAATCGTGGTTAAAGCTGCATTAAGCAATATTTCTGCTAATCAAATTGAATCAGAAGACTGCCTGTAATGTGAAGGGTTGCTAAATACTGTGTGGTATATCTCCTCGGTAGATATAGGTAATTATGCTTTTGCTCGTGCACACGCATCCCAATTGATTCATTCTCGTCCGGACAAAAGTCAGAGCTTATTTACATCAATCGTCATTTCCATGAGTTTTGCTTAATGTATTAATGTTTTCATTTTTATCACAACAGTAATTAACAACTTCATCTGTCGATCCAGATTTTCCTAGTGAGTTTGTGATAAATGCCCAAGCAAGTGCACAGAAAAATCTTAATCATATTAGATCCAAAATAGATTTAGTAATACATTTTCCTATTAAGACACTAGGAAAATAGGTGATGCATAGTTATTATACTGAGTTTTATATTCTTGAAGAGAAATTGAAACATATCGGACATGTTCTTTGAGAGGAACGGTGCACGGGGACGAGCAGCGGACGGAGATTGCGGCCGCAAATTACGCATGGAGATTAGGCATGGAGATAGGGTGGAGATACATGGAGACAGGTCCCAATCTAGACCCGATCCAAGGTCTAGAGACTTCTTTCTCTCCTCTCCTCTCCTCCTGTGCTGCGACTCCGGCACACAAAGCAGATACTTTCACTATCAGTTTTGTAGCGCCCGTTGTCCGACTAAGTATTGATAACGCGCTTAGTATTTTACAAAATTCTAGTTTTTTTATTTGGTGAACGTGGGCACTGATACTAAAAATGGACTAAATGGGTTATATTTCTATTAAATAAATAAATAAAACACTGGTAGGGGCAGTGGGGCAAGTAATGTAATCGGTATATGCCCAAACACCGTGTAATACCGGTAACCGCGGCAACCCTAATACCGGTATTTGTTTCAAAATATGAAAGTAGGACTAAACGACATTTTCTGACAACTGACCAAGAGCTGTTTGAGGTCCGTAATATTGAAGTTAACTTGCTTCAGAGTTAATAATTTGTTATAAATAAACCACGGTTAACAGGACAATGTCCATGGGAAACACCGTGAAGACTGGAAAAACGTTGGCAAATCTGACAAATCTCGATTTCTGCTGTGACGTGCAGATGGTGACTCCAAGGATCCATCCTGCCTTGTGTCAATAGTATAGTCAGCTGGTAGGGGTGTAATGGTGTGGGGAATGTTGTCTTAGCACACATTTGGCTCCTTAATACCAATCAACCATCATACTTAAGCATTGTTGCTGACCATGTGCATCCCTTTATGGCCACAGTCCAACAGGATAATGGATAATTATCCAGCAAGATAACGCAGCATGTCACAAAGCATCATCTCAATCTGGTTCCACTAACATGACAGGGACTTAAGTTTACTCCAATGCACCGGTCAGCTCAATAGAGCATCATCTTGAACGGGAGGTTTGGAACATGAATGCGTGCCCCAAAATCACCAGGAACTGCGTGACGATATTGAGTCTGCAAATTCCATGAGGAATGGGAGGAATGGAGGCCCCTTGGTGAATCCACACAGCAAAGAATTTGGGTTGTTTTGGAGGCAAAAGGGGCCCCTAACATGTACTATATAGTAGTTGTCAGACTGAGTGTAGGGTGGAAGTTAAGTGAGTGGTTTCAAGCACAGCAATGGCCAACTATGATTGCTGCACGTTCAGATATGTTCCCCCCCTGCCATGAATTCACATACTTTTTTGCAATACAATGGTGAGTAGCAGTTGATGCTTTTTTACTCCAATAAATGGAAAAATACACATTGCAAAATGAATATATACGCACACTGCAGCAGTATAATTTTCTTTGAAGGTTGATGAAAGTTTACTGCATGAAGTGACATGACGTTGCAAACAACTCATGGTATTGCCTGCCCGACTAAAAGGCTTGTTTAATCAAGTACAACTTCTGATGACACGATAAAAAAGTTATATCCAACTCAAATACAGGCGACTGTGTGCTAAATGACCTCTTAGTTACATCCTACGCCATCAATACAATACTGCCGTTAATAATTCAGCTACACTGTAAAGAAATCAATCAAATGTTAAATTTGGCAATAGCAACATGTTAAGAGAAATAGAAATGTAATGTGTATGTGTATGTGTAAAGAGTGAAAAAATGCAACAGCTAACTTAAGGGTTACTGATAAAACTGATAAAAGTGATAACATATTGAATATTCCCTGCACAAAATGTAATACTGTACATCCAAAGAAAGACATTGTGTTAATTTGCCCCTTAAGATAACTTAAGGGTCAAATTAAGGATCGACAGGAGCCAGTCTGCCTTCTGCTATGATAAGGAATTAGGAATAAATTAAATTGATTTTATTTCAGTCGAAATCCGAATCAGAACTTGGAATAATGCTAATGCTACCAGTGCCTGACTGAAATGTACAAAGTGCCTATTCGTAAAATGCATATTTCTCTATCCAATATTTTTCACCCTGTTGAACCAAATGCCAATATGTCTAAAAGTGCTCATGGGTCTTAAGTAGGAGGCATTCCCATGATGATGAGGTTTCATGTTATCTTGCATTCTACAGCACCACCCCACACACAGAAATATCAATTTGAAACAGATGTTCGTCCACATGGATGCAACACTCATGCAGAGCAATAGTTTATAGATATTATATTATAAGATAAATATTTTAATTATACATTTTTTATGCAGCAATACACAAGTTAAATTCATGTGAAAATGTTCCATAGAAAAATAAGCATTAACAATAATGAAGTCATGTGAGGCATCAGCCCAAATAATCTCTTTTGTGGTCGTATAAAAAAAATTAAGTTTACAGAATAAGATGTGTGACTTCTGCTCATCTGGGCTACAAGAGTTCGCTAATATTAGATAATATTCAAAATCTCGTATTCTTACAGTGAGGGCATTAAAACGACCTTCATCCATTGATTGCCCTTGCATTAATCCACGTTATATTCCAAGGGCAATTTCTGATCAATGCATTTCCTCATTGTAGCCACTGAAAAATAGTAAAAATCGCAAAGGACATAAGGACGAGAAATTTTAATCCAACTATGAGTTGACCAAGTATTCACTTCACTTATACAGATTATTTTAAATTGACCAATTTCATCTTCATGTTAACCAACCAAATAGACAAGTGCTGGAATTTAGTAAAATCAACATACTGCGTAGTGAAAATCTACTAACATGGTGAGAGATATCTGGTAGGAAATATTTATATGAAAGGCTAATTTTGATGAGATACGTGGTGGTTATCTTGAGGTAATTTAGCACTTGGCCATTGAAAATGTTGCATGTAACATATCTGGCTATAGAAAAGGCAACTGTTTCAAACAGAAATAATGCTTAGGGCTTGACTATGGCCTATCCAATGTCTATTCTGTCTTATATTTGATAGATCGTGGAGGGGTAAAGTGACAGGGAGGTGCTGTGAGGAGGGGGAGGTAAGTGTCAAAAAATAAGAAGGTGTGTCATGAGAATCAAGACAGCAACATAAGCCCCTTTCACACACTTTCACTAATCACATGCAGCTACATTCCAGAACATTTCCGTCTTGCGCCTTTTCACACATGCCACGATAATGCCTGAATAGATGGGGCAAAGGACAGTCCGGCAGAAGGCACCCAGTGCGGTCCGCACCCCCTGCGCCACAGAGCGACGGACGGAGCAGCAGAGCGCACGGAGCGGCGCACGGACAAAGCTCATCCACTTTCGCGCACAAAGAGGATGTGGACGACTGCGCGCAACATTTTTATAAAAAAAATTTTTTTAATTCTGCTGAAAAACTGCACAAAAATTTTATAGATAGTCATTTGCAAAAAACTAGCAATCGGAATCGGCCATGAAAAATCATGATCGGTGCATCCCTAATATTCAACAATTTTGCGAGAGAAGTAATGTATTTTCGTGATCTACTTGAATCAGAAACACGCATCGATACATTAAAAGAGCGTTGGATGCTGAACTGGACAGAGACAGGGACAGCGGAGTCTTGTGATTGGTTCGCTCGTGCCACATGACAGCGTTTGACGTCAGACGGATGTAACCCTTTACGTGCATGTCCCGGCAATGTGACTGCTTCCATTCACACTACAGCCGTCTATGGCTGTACCGGCATTTTCCCAGAAATGATACTAGGTCGCAAGTGGCGAGATTTACCGAACAACTTTAACGGAACATCGGACACCGGCTTCTGTTCCCACATTACGCCAATATGGAACATTGCCTGTGGGTTTACGGCTTTCAGTCTAAGTGGGAAAGCGGCTATATTTCTCCAAATAGATAGTCTTATATTGGGGAAAGTGGAGAACATAGAAGCAATGGAAGAATACACCAAGATAGCCAATGTTTAGAGTGAACAAAGATAGAAAAATGTTTTTGTTTGTGTTACCAGGGTAGCCCATGTTTGAAGAACTGCAGTGAAAACATCTGTGGACAAAAATTCCAGCAATAAAAGTCTGTATTTGCAAGCTCAGACATTCACAAACCTGTCCCACCCGGGCAAGAAGAGGCATAGTCCCATTGTTTGACGACCAGGCTTTGTAGTTCACATGACAGTGTCGCATTTAATCAAGTTACGATAGCACATACCAAGTTACACTAAGCGAGTGGAAAAATTCACCTTGAGCTGACATAACATAACACTTTTAAAAAGGGCTGTGCCATGAGTGTGCAGCTTCAGTGCTGAAGCATGTTTTTGATGATTAACCAAAATGCCGTTGGGCCAATCTAGGTGTGGCGGCTCCACCCTCATCTCGTAGACTTTTATAAACACCCAAACCCCTCAGAATATGAAGAGGAAATGGGAAGAAAATGCTGTCTGCCAGATTTAATGATATTTGACAGTCCGAGACACTAGAATAAAAAGTCAAGCGTCCAAACATAAAAAATCAATACTGCTGTCAAAACTGCATGTAGAACAACCTTCTCATGGCCAAGCAAGCAGAGCACAAGCAAACCTCTTGAGGGTTGGGTCAGGGAAACTTGATAAAATATGAATTGACAAGGCTTTGGCTAAACCCCCCTGCCCCCATCTACAGAACAATATAAATAAAACTACAAATAGAACGAATATATGAATAAAACTGCAGTACATCAGTATTTTGCAAGTGCCCTAACTTAAAATAGGCTGTTTGCAGCCCAAAGGTTCTCTAATGGTGAAAAAATAACTAAATGTCATTAAGTTGTCGTAAAACTAAAAGTTCACACACTATTGTGATACAGTAATGGATACATTGACGATGGTTGACTGTGGAAGAAGACACTGTCTTCATGATTATTCAAGTCAAAAACAAAAGGCAAAACTCCTAAAATTATACATTCAAAAGCGGGGGAGCAAAGCAAGCAATGCAATAAGATACTCTCCTGTTACAGAGTTTGGACGGAATTCATTTTTGTTCACATTCCAAAGTAGGTTCCATTTGAATCCTCTCCTCCCTCCCTTCTCCATTTCACTGTTGATTGTTGTGAACATTATAATTTACAATATTACTTCTCAATTATGTATCGTAGCCAGACTGGGAGATTAAGCATAACCCCCGGGTATTATGTCCATAAACCTTGTAAACACGCATCACCCATTTCAATACTGTCACTCATCTCATATTAAGATGACTAGACTGGGAAAATGTTGTTATTGAACGTGTGGCATTCTGTACTAAACGGATAACTAAGCAAACACCTTTAACACTTACAATAAGAAAGTAAAGTATGACTTCTTGGTCATATTTCAACAGAGCTCCCCCAAGGACCAGGTTTGCAATCTATAAACAGTCATAATGCCAAAGAATCTTGAATCGTAGAATCAGTTTGAGGAAATAAAGACAAAATTAACTTGTCCCATCAGGGCAGGAATTAATAGAAAGCCGTTCAGTTGCTGATACTGGGAAGAGTCCATGTCTATGCAAATGTAGAACCATTATATTCCTAAATATTCCGGCAGCTGCTTTGGTTCGTCGCCTTTCACATGATAATTGCTGAATGCCCTGAGCTGAATTGCAATGACTATATGCAGGCAAGGGTTATAGGCCAGCTCTCCGATTTACGATGACACTGTATTCCAGCTCAAAATACAAAGAAACAAATGTCGTGCTCATACCATCTAGACTTTTGCTTCTTAAGCTTTTTCATGTCATGGCCGCTCAATTGATATGCATTAGTCCACAGACCCCACGTCTCTGGGCCTTCCAATCTGAGAAGATTTCTATTGCTGGATATGATTTAGGGACAGGGACATACCTGTTATACTGTAGTTAGAGATAACAGTAAAACTATGATCAAAAACAGTCATTATTGTATGTTCTCTAATGGTGGTAAAGGAAATAGTGGGGAAGTTAATCATTATGCTATTAATCATTTTGCTGGGGACCCCCTGGAACCTCTTGAAGGACCCCATGTTGAGAACCACCGGTGTAGACACGCTTAACTTAAAGTGGGAATCCCTCAGATCGTCCGTGTCGGATGGATTACACTACAAGTCCCAGAATTACATTCGAAACCGCGACGTCCATTTCCCCCCCAAATCCGTTGTTCACCCTCGTCTCCGCCCCCAGACGGTCACTGCATTTGCTTCAAAGCTCGCCGCCTTCGTCCGTCACTTGGGGTTGTGGGGGAGATCCTCTCACGTGAGGGTGCCGCTCTCTTTTTTTTTTTTTGTCGTCGTTGTGTACGTTCGCCCATATCGACGGTTCACCGACCACAACAAGCTACGCCCCTTGATCCAATTCACCACGACTACCGGCTGGCGCCCGATCTTCACCGTCGTGCGGATTTTCTTCATGACAAAATAACGTCACGGATTCCCGCTTTAAACAAATGTGATGGAGGAAATGTGCCTCAGTTCCCTCACGCTCTCACCTATGTGCATTACACGAGAACATTTGCGGATACTTATGAGCTCTGATCACACAAATAAACGGGAAAAGCACGTAGTCATGTTTACAGGCCCAAGCGATGGAAAGAAATAAACAAGGGAAAGGGTTGTGTCTGGGTTGCACTGGTCATGAGGAGCAGCTGAACAACAAGGCTGGTCTATCACCCTCCAGGCC
>OMKR01015322.1:12782-22861 GCA_900302355.1 Cyttopsis rosea | reverse complement strand
GATCCTGCTGAGGTCTCTCCACACCTGGGGGTCTGTAGAGTTGTTGTAGGTGGCAGCTTGTTTGAATACATCCCAGTCTGTGGTGTTAAAACAGTCCTGAAGTGCCTCTGAAGACCCTTCTGGCCACACTCGTACCTGTTTCCGAACTGGTTTGGTGACTTTTACCAGTGGTCTGTATGCTGGAATTAGCATAACAGTGATGTGGTCTGAGGCACCGAGGTGTGGCAGGGGAAAGGCCTTGTAAGCTCTTCTCTGGGTAGTATAAACAAGATCCAGTGTGTTGTTTCCTCGGGTAGGAAAGTCTATGTGTTGATGCATTTTGGGAAACACAGTCTTCAGGTCCGCATGGTTAAAGTCCCCTGCCAGGATGAGAAAAGCATCCGGGTGGGCTGTCTGCTGCTCACTGATGTGGTGGTAAAGTTCATTCAGTGCCTCCCCTCTTTTGTTGTTGTTGGGGGTGGGGGGGATGTAGACGGCAACAAGCAATATGGCCGTGCATTCCCTGGGTTGGTAGAATGGCCGGCACTTAATGATCATAAACTCCATCAAAACTTCCGAGTCTGCTTTTCTTAAATCAAAATAAAAATAAATAGAGCCACACATCAGAGCCACAAAACCTCCTTAGAATTATTTCATTTGTTAAGGGGAGCAGTCTAACCAAACATGGACAAACTGCGTCAGCAAAGGGGCTCAGTGGTCGCAACTGGGAACAAGGTGAAAACAAGGTAAATCTGTTTTAAACCTTTTGGCCCTAATGTCGCTTTTGACACTTGAACAACTTTCTATTTATTAGGTCTTAGCCCCACTTGCTCTGTTGTTTTCTCCTCTTTTTATCCTGTCTTCTCTGAACTTTGCCAATTGTTTCCCTCCCCTAACCCTTCTCTCTATAGGCTCTGAATATAATTGGGCTTTAGAGCATGAGAGTTGTTTACAACTGTCATGCAAAGTGACAAAAAAAGTTATTAAAACAAAAAAATGGATCGATGCTTGTCGGATTTTGATTGAAGACAAACACAATATATTTCCCCCACAATGTCTTCTCTGTGCCGCTTTTCAATGTGCAACTCAGAGACAGTGACAGTGGTACTATTAATACAGCTGACATTGTCATGTAATCTTTCATTCTTGTTTACCAAAAATCAGAATCACATTAACCAGAAAGTAACTTGTAGAACTTACCAATTGTGTTATGTTCACTAAGGAATCCACAATCCATGTC
This sequence comes from Cyttopsis rosea, assembly GCA_900302355.1. Taxonomy (NCBI): domain Eukaryota; kingdom Metazoa; phylum Chordata; class Actinopteri; order Zeiformes; family Parazenidae; genus Cyttopsis; species Cyttopsis rosea. The sequence continues at coordinate 21,642 of OMKR01015322.1, read as the reverse complement.
TTGCCATGCCAATTCCATATTGATTTATGATACACAATGCAATTAACAGAAGCCAGCTTAGCAGAAAAACATCAGACTTTGGAGTCAGAGTTGTCAAGAGTATTTGCCTTTAGAGGTGAAATGGGGACTACAGTATTGCTATTTCTTCAATACAGAAACACATGAAACTACATGTCTTCAGATGAATTCAACATGCAACCAACCTTTTAAAGTTTGTACTTCGTACCATTTTCATCATTAGAAGCATTTAATCTAACATCTAGCGATATGGCTGAGTGTCGTACTTTTATATTTGAGATATCCTCCAGTCCCCCAGCTTAGCCTGGTATTGGACCAATGCATCCCTAATGAAGACACCACACTGTCGTGTGGCAGATGAATTGTTCACCCACACACAAATGCGCACTGATACACATACATGCACCACATTACATATTTATTGCTGAGACTTGACGGGTGTTGCCTTGCACCGCGTAGCTTATGCCAATGGTGGGAGGTCACAGCGGTCAGGAGCGCTTCTCATCTGGCTCGCTCACTGTCAATTTAGCCAGAGACTAGGCTGGGGTGATACGGAATTAATTATCTGTACAGTATGTAGACTTGGAATACAAAATGAAATACAGTATATTGAAATATTTCAGACCTGACGTCCTGAGAAATTTAAAGTCCTATTTAAAGGTGCAGTGTGTAGAATTTAGTGGCATTTAGCGGAACAGACATAAAATTCATAAGTATGTATTAATTAGTGTTTAATCCCATGAAAATAAGAATCGTTGTGTTTTTGTTACCCTAGAATTAGCCGTATAAACGGATGAACATTCTCCATGGGGGCTGGAGCCCCTTCCATGGATGTGTCTACAGTGGCTCCAGAGAGGCACTTTCGTGTTTTTTGTGAGTTTCGCAGCCACCATAGTTTCTCCTCACCGCTAGATGCCGGTAAATCCTACACACTGCAACTTTAACTTTAGGGGTGTGATAAAAAATAGATTCACCTAAGAATCGCGATTCTGTCTTCAACGATTCAAAATCGATTTTCAAATTCCAAAAATGTATTTTTTAAAATTGTGATGTTGTGGTGTTGGACGGTGTGGTTTGAGCAGCCACGCCTGTGTTGGGTCTAGTTGATTGGACTTGGGAGTAGGTGTGGTTGCACATCTGTTGCTCATCAGTGGAATTGATGAGCGACAGGTTAAAACCACCCGGCCCCACACACACGGGAGGGAGCCCTTGTCATGACATGTTCTATCTGCTTCTGGCTTGTACCATCTTGCCATAAACCGGTTTTGCCTTTGCCACCATTTTGCTGTGTGCCTGTGGCGGAGATCCCTGGAAAAGCCGCTTGGGTGGCATGTGGCAGGCGAAACTGCTACAGTGGTTTCATGTTCTTCTAAGAATTATAAATGTTTGGCTCACTTTTGTGACTTGGTGTGAGGGGCGTCACACCAAGTCAGAAACTGGAAGAAATGCATTGGAAGCGTGTTATATGTTGGCCAAAACTGATCTGCAGGACAAGTCAGATGTGAAATTCAGAGTCATCCAATTACTTTTTGACGCAGAGACAAAATAGTATGCAAACAGCACATACAGGTTTGGTGATTTTATTGTAAATTAACAGGGTTGTTGTAAAGTTCAGTTTAGAAATAAAAGGTAATGTTTTTATTGGTATTTATGTGCAGTTTCTTTTGGGATTGGGACTCCACGTTCCATAGTTCAGAAAAGCGCTATATAAATGCACCCCATTTACCATTTGTACCAGGGCTGCAATGCTGTTTTCAAATTATTGCAGAGGACTGAACTGCCAGTTACATGTTCATTACAGTCTCAGTACCAATACACACTCAACTGTTGCATCTGCAGTATGTGTTAAGAGGGTTCATGCTCTAAAAACCTGAGAAGAGGTGATCTACTGTTAAGTATATTTTGATATACTCGATTTCCATAATTAAAGGCGAAGTATAAGTAAACCCAATTTATTCAAGGATTACATTTTTTGATTGTGTGTGTAATATTTTCTCCTTTTTTGGGATTGAGATGTATTACACTGTCTACTGTAGTCAAATGGAAAAATATGATCAAAACAAGACACCTATACAGGTGTGCACCTGTCTCTCTACAGGAGAATAACTGGATCAAAATATGATAAATAAATGTTAATTGCAAGTTTATGTTACAACATAAAATTGTCTGTTCTTTTTTGGATATGATGCCATTGAACTATAACAATATGACGTTGCCCAGCTCTACAGAAAAGCGTAGGACGACTGAGGAGCACTGGGGGACTGGCTGTTAGAAAAAAATCGATTTAAACTGTATCAAGATACCACTATGATCCACCAGGCAGTCCCTTCCTTCCTTTCCTCCATCCTTTCTTCTCTTCAGGTTTCGCCACGGTAAATGGCCGAAGGTCCCACCGCTATGTAGGTCACGCCCTGTGCCCGCCTCCACGTTACCTACAGCAGTGGTATTACCATATGTACAGTAGGAGACCTCACCCAGTCAGCCCCATCAATTCAACAGGATGTTAAGTCTTGTCTAATTTGACTGATTCCCTCTGTCCACTCAGCTGTTAAAAACCAGTATGTACAGCACGGCCCCCGCCGCAACGTACATCCATACCGCACTGCTCATGCATCTATGCATGGCAAGTCACCTACAGTAGGTCATCCTCTGCCGTGTCTGTGTGTGTATGTGTGCTTGGCTATGAATAGCAATAACACAGACTTGACAGGAGGGCGTGGAGATGGAGGGCATGGGCCAAACCAAGGAAACACACACACAGGCACCCACCCCACCCCCCTCACACACACACCCCTCATTGGCTGATCTTGGGGGGGACATCTGCTCTGGTCTGGGTCACTGGCAGCGAGTGCTTGTTCGTGCTCAAAACAATTGCCACGGCAACCGCTTCGCATAATCCCATCCCATCGCTTCCAGAAGCCTTGTGTGACGTGATTGGTCCTATTCCCCCTGGAGCGCCAAGGCAACGGTTCAGGCGGCGTTTTCCTGACTTGCTGTGTCAGCAAGTCAGCAAGTGTGTGTGTGTGTATGTGGGTGGGAAGTTAGGAGCACATTAAAGGAGTGTTGGGCACGTTTTGGCAGGAGACACTGTGAATTATGCAGAGGTCTTTATATTGTCACTCTGTGTGTACCCCATGCGGGTCCTCCACAAGGAACATTGTTAGAGAACAAATAGGTAGTCTCTTTTTGGACTATAGGTCTCATCTGTCCCATCTATTATTTTAAGGCTATTCTTTTAAGGCAGCATTGAAAGCCTTTGATTAAAACCCTAAATATTCCAAACCTTGCTTTCACATGAAAACACAAACAGGCTTTGACGGCAGTCACCCGCCGTTTGTCTACCTTTCTCTCTTCTTCCGTCCCTCTCTCTCTGCGCCTCCCCTCCTTCCCTTCCTTCACCCTCTGCTCCCCCATTCACTTGCACCTTCCATTTCATTAAAAAAAATTCTCTCTCTCTCTGTCTCTCTTTGTGTTGCTGGCAAACGGAAATAGAATCTTCGTACCCCTTCTTCTTTTACCCCCCCTCTCGCTCTCCTTTCTTCCCTCTCTCCCCTTCCTGCCTCCAGCTGTCAGGAGGTTTTTGGTTATTAAACATTCATGCTGTAGTCTGGGCAGCTCTTCCTGAGCAGGTCTTGTCAGACACACTGAGCGTCTCAAATCTCAATGCAGCTAACTGGTGGTGACACAAATGGACGCATGCCAGCATGAACAGAGAGAGAGAGGGAAGGAGAGAGAGAGAGAGCTAGAGACAAACATGTCCACACAAACGACATGGTCTGATTTAATTTCGGTTAGCCACCTTTTGTTTGTCATGATTTTAGACATAGTAAAACATCTGCTATGCCCGGAATAGCTTACTATGTGCTACCTCCTCCATGTTTGTATTATGGTGCAGTGGAGTTTATTATGTGAGTAAAAAGATGTCTTCTCTGACCTACGAAATCATCATATCTCCACTCCTCTCCGACACTGCAGAGAAACTTTCACCGGTGTCTTGCCCTCACAATGCATTGTGGCATATGCTTGCCAGAGTAGCATGAAGTGTTTGCATACTATGATATTACCAGATATACCAGAAGTATGTCATTATGGAACTTTTCACATGCTTTTTGAGGATACTATTTGAGGGCAGCAGGAGCTCCGGAGGTGGAGTGGTCATCTGGCAACTGGAGGGTCGATTCTTGGCTCAACCTTGGCTAATTTGCCGAGGTGTCCTTGAACAAGACAAAAATTTATTTATATAGCCCTTAATCACAATACAGTCTCAAAGGGCTTCATAATCCCACATTTCACAGAGAAATCAACGGCATCCCCTTGGTCCAAACCTCCAACTGGGCCAGGAAAAACTCCCAGAAAACCCTTGGGGGGGGGAAAGGAAGAAACCTGGGGAAGGGTATACAGAAGGAGGAAGGTAACAGGACGGGGTATGGTTAACCAAATGCAAGGTTGTAAAAATGAGTCTTATGTCTTGATTTAAACATTTCTACAGAAGTAGCAGCTCTGATTTCCGCAGGTAGGGCTTTCCAGATTACTGGGACCCGGAGTGAGAATGTTCTGGAGCTTGCAGACTTCGTTTTACTCTTGGAATCACTAAAAGACCAGCATGTTGTGAGCGCAAGGCTTGAGATGGTACATAAGGTACTGTTAAGTCAGTAAGATAGAAAGATGCTAGACCGTGTAATATTTTATAGGTAACTAGCAGTGCAAGGTGGCCAGAATAGGTGTAATATGATCAAACTTTCTAGTCCTAGTCAAGATTCTTGCCGCAGCATTTTGCATTAACTGGAGGCTTTTAATACTAGACATCGGAAGGCCAGAGAGCAACATATTACAATAATCTAAGCGTGATATTACAAATGCATGGACTATGGTCTCTGCATCACTCATAGATAGAATGGCCCGTATCTTAGCAATATAGCGAAGATGAAAAATGCAGTTCTAGTCATGTTCTTAATATGCAGTTGAAAAGAGAGAGTGGGGTCAAATATAACTCCTAAATTCTTTGCTGAGTTACTTTGGGTAATAGTACAGTTGTCTATGTCCAGAATGGTATAATAAAACATGTGCCTATGTCTGGCAGGACCAATAACCAGCATCTCCAGTTTTCTCAGAGTTGAGAAGCAAGAAGTTGCCAAGAAAGACATCCACTGTTTAATTTCAGCAAGACACGCCTCTAGAGTACGACATTTGCGCGGGTTAGTAAGGTCTCAGGTCTAGTTGAGTATCATCAGCATAACAATGAAAGCTAATGCCATATTTGCGTATGATATCTCCAAGTGGCAACATATAGATACTAAACAACAAAGGGCCAAGCACAAATCCCTGCGGGACCCCACAAGTAACATTACCATACTCACAGGTCACATTGCCATGAATTATGCAGTGTGTCCTCTCTGAAAGATGAGATCTAAACCAGGAAAGTGCCAAACCTCTAATGCCAATGCACGTGTTAAGGCAATCTAGCAGTAGATTATGATCAACAGTATCAAAAGCAGCGCTGAGGTCGAGTGATAGTACTACTGATGAGTTGTCGGTGTCGATTGCTAATAAAAGACCACTTTTGTGAGGGCTGTTTCAGTGTAGTGGAGCGCCCTAAATCCTGATTGAAACAGTTCAAATAGATCGCAAGAGGACATGTGATCAGTAATCTGTTGCACTACGATTTTTTTCAAGAATTTTGGAGATAAAGGGGACATTAGAGACTGGCCTATAGTTGCTAAGACTCAGGGTCAAGCTTTTTTAAGTAAGGGTCTAATTATGGCTGTCTTAAAAGACGTAGGTACAGTGCTAGAGGAGAGGGAAGAGTTAATAATGTTAAGGTCCTAAAATGTACTTCTGTATCAATACAATCTGCCCTTGTGCCTGATCCAGGCTCACTATGGGGAGGATTCGATTGGGGTTGATGTATGGTGTTTTTAATCTCTTCTCTAATGAAGTCAATTTTCTGTGTAAAGAATTGCATGAAGTCATTAGTTGTAAAGGGGAGCTGTTGAGAATAGGCTGTTGTTGGGTTAGCATAGCTATCATATCAAATAAAGTTTTAGGATTATTTATATTAAGACAGATTAACCTGGAGAAATACTTTGTTTTCGTTAATGAAAGAGAGCGTTTGTAGTTCAGCAAACTATTGGCCCATGCCTGATGGAACACTTCAAGCTTAGTCACACGCCATTTACGCTCAAGATTCCTACAAGATTGCTTGTGCTCTTGTCTCACCTGTAAACCAAGCAGTTGGTTTTCTAACATGCGATTTTATTCTTAAAAATTAAATAACATTTCTAAATAACTTTTTTCACTTTGTCATTATGGGGTAGAAAAAAATGAATTGAATCCATTTTGGAATAAGGCTGTAACATAACAAAATGTGGAAAAAGTGAAGTGATATGAATACTTTCCGGATGCATTGTAGCAGAGGTATATGGGAGAACCACTATATTAGAGGTATCTATGCCCCGGGTTAGTACAAGGTTAATAGTGTTACCATTATTATGCGTCGGATGTATTGGATGCGTAAGGCCGAATGTATCAATTGTCTGAAACACCCTGCTAAGGGGTTCAGACAGGGAGTTCATATGAATATTAAAGTCACCCATAATTAAAATATTATCTGCGTGCATCACCATGTCCGAAACAAAGTCAGAGAATTAATCTAAATAGCTCGAGTAGGGGCCAGGAGGGCGGTATAGCACTGCTAGGTAAATGGGCAGTGGTGTTAAAGACCGCATAACAAGAACCTCAAATATTTTAAAGTCATTGTTCAATTTAGGATTGAGGTTTCTTGGATGAACGCGCAACATGGGAGCTAACATAGTTTGGTGGAGAAGCTTTGTTTAGTGGTAAGAAATCCTTTGGCTTTAACCAAGTCTCACATAGACCCATCATATCCAGATTTTGGTCTCTGATCAGATCATTTATTAACAATGCCTTGGAGGTGATCTGATATTCATTAGACCAATTCTCAGTAAATTAGGCTCATTGATGCCCTTCACCCCCATTCCCTTTCTGGTCTTAATTTTAGTAATATTGCGTTGATTAGAGCCTGGTCTGTATTTTGAGGAACTATAAGCACGGCGGGGAATTGGTACTATGGGTATCTGGTAGGAAGTGCCAGGTAATCTACAACACTGTGATGTGATGCGTCACACAGTACTAGATCATCAGTCAGTACTATTACAGTCTGTCTGGCAGGATTTGACCTCTCTAATAAACTTGGCATGTTGTTACTGTCCTGTGTAGAACACACCCTCTGAGGGTGTTGTATGTGTGTGCAGGCTTACTATTAGCCTGCCGTACCTTCACTGGGCTAGAGTCCACACCCTTTAAAGTGGTATTGCCAGGCTCTCTACTCACCTGTGTCCCGACCTGCTCTAGAGTGAGGTGTCATGGTTGGCTCAAATATTTATCTAAGTTCCTAGAAAGAGTGATGGCGCCTTCCCCATTAGGGTGAAGGCCGTCCATCCTCCTCAGGTCGGGTCGCCCCCAGAAGGGAGGGCCAGTTATCTACAAAGGGGAGTCCCTGATCCCTGCAGAACTTAGCCAGCCACCGGTTAAGAGAGACCAATCTACTGAACCTTTCATCATTGTGTCTTGCAGGCAGGGTAGCAGAGACAATTACTCGATGTCAACTCATCTTTCTGGCAAGATCACAAGTTCTAGCTATGTTGCTCTTTGTGATCTCTGATTGCCTCATCTTCACATCAATAGAGCCGACATGAATAACTATATCAGAGTAGCTAGAGTCAGCTTTGTGTGCCTGTTTCTTATGGCTGTTCCTGTTTCTTGCCAGCAGTCTAAGATTAGTTTCAATGTCTGGTGCTCTGGTCCAAGGTCAACACACTACTGTGGCTGGGGGTGGGCATGGCTGACATTGCAGTCGGTGTGTGAATGTGAGGCATGTAACATGTAAAGTGCTTTGAGTGGCCTTAGTGGCTAGAAAAGTGCTATATACTGTATAGGCAAAATGTAGTCCATTTATGATTTACTATGGTCTTCGGACATACTAAACTCTTAAGTTGGCAGATGGCTAAATAGTATATGCCATTCCAGACACTGCAATGGTATAGGATCTTAGCCATCTTTTTCTGAGTTTTGTGGCCATGAGCAATTCCCTGACAGGACAGTTATCCACACTAAAAGCTTGTGCACACTGTTATTTGGAAATCAATTGATAATGTGCTTTTTGATTATAAAAAATAAAATAAAATCCCTGAAATCAGGCAGAGAATCTTAGATTTATAGTCTCAAGCCTGTACTGATTTCCCATCAAACCAAACAAAGCCATTCTTCATCCATGTCCATACCCACAAACAGACACACACACACAAAACACCCGTTAAATGTCTATACCTTCAGTGTCTCGAATACTGAGCAGAGAACAGGAGAAGAAAATAGCGTATTGATGTACAGTATATGTGGACAACATTTGCAAATATTTGACACTTAACTGCAAGAAACGATGTAGAAGCAGTTTGCTAAGTGGAAATTGAATAATGTTTAATGTATTTCTGATGTATTGCAGTGTGTGTATGCAACGCAGTAAAAGCTTTGTGTAGAAGGAAGCTTCTAAGAAAGGAATTTGACGACTATTCAAAGACAAAATGGCGACACCGTCTGAGCGAAGGCCAAACGACTGAAAACGGTGTCTCTGGGGGTTATTTGCTGTGAAGCCATTATATCCATACAAAGAGCTTCTGGAAACTACATCCTGAAGTACAGATGAAGTGCTTTTTAAAGCTCTCAATATTTGGGTTCCACCCCCAGGTTGCAATTGGAATGTCTTTCAGCCACCATTGGATTGGAATGTGATAATTTTACCACAAGAGAAAAGGCATTGTTGGTCATG
>OMKR01015322.1:1609-12762 GCA_900302355.1 Cyttopsis rosea | reverse complement strand
CAAATCCTGCACTTCTGTAAGGGGGAATTTCTGACCAGAAGGTGCGAATCTCACACACACACACACACACACACACACACACACACACACACACACACACACACACACACACACTTCCCTAGTCATCAGTTCAGAAAACTTGAAATTTCAAGGCCGACTCCCAAGTTTTGAGTCTACAACTTAAACAACTAACACAACTCTGGATGCTGCTGGATGCTGGATGATGCTGGATGCTGCTGTTGTCGTTGGGCATTGAGTTTAACATTTTCAATCAAACAGGTTGCTTTTGGCTTCTTCAGCAAACAAAAAAACAATAATAATAAAAAAAATAAAATCCTAACTTGTGCATAGTTATCACAGGGAACCTTGATGTTGTTGTTGTCCAGATGTACAAATACAGTGGCTTCAGAAAGTATTCAGACGCTTTCACTTTTTGTACACTTTATTGTGTTGTAGATGTAGATGTGCCATTTTTGCAGATCAATCTACACTCAAAAACCCATAATGACAAAGTAAAAACATGTTTTTAGAAATTAGTGCAAATTTATGAAAAATCTAAAACTGAAATCTCTTTTACATAAGTATTCAGACCCTTACTCACTACTCACTACTTTGTAGAAGCCCCTTTGGCAGCAATTACAGCTTTGAGCCTTCTTAGGTAAGTCTCCACAAGCTTTGCACACCTGGATTTGGGAAGTTTATCCCATTCTTCCTGTCAGATCCTTCTTCAGGTCTCTCCACAGATGTTCTATGGGGTTTTAGTCTGGACTTTGGCTGGGCCACTCAAGGGACAGTCAGAGACTTGTCCCGAAGCCTCTCCGGCCGACATGTTTAGTAATATCCCACCAAATCTTAAGTGTGCTAGACATGATAGGATTACTTTTGACCTCTGCTGGAAGTTCACACATGTCAGTTGAAATAAGGCTGAAAAGAGAGAAAGGGGCACAACACCATGCATCCACGGGGGGGCTGTCCTTGATGTAGAGAAATGTTTGAGCCAGCCTGATATTATCCGGCTACGGCAAGCCCAGTTATAATACAGAAAGTTACGAATGGCTTCACTCCTGTCTATTGGCAATTGTAAAGTCTTTAATCTTTAATCTAGATTTCTTTCCATGCCATTTAAATTTTGAGAGAAATCTTTCAATATCTAAAATGGTGGTTCTATTGATCTTAAGTGGTAGCATTTGCATTGGGTATAATATCACCCAGAGTATCCACGACAGAGGGACATCAAACCACCTGTTAAAGGTGCAGTGTGTAGAATTTAGTGGCAGAACGGAATAGACTTGGCAGAAATGGAATTTAATATTCATAAGTATGTTTTAATTTCTGTATAATCCCATGAAAATAATAATGGTAACTAACTTGTTTTCGTTACCTTAGAATGAGTTGTTTATATCTCCATAAGGAGCGGGTGGGTCCCCTTCCACAGAGTCCAGAACGGACAAACCAAACACTGCCTCTAGAGAGGACTTTCGCGAGTTTCACGCCCACCGTAGCTTCTCCTACACGGAGGGGTATTAAGTTGGTTGCAATCTGCAACCTCACCCCTAGATGTCGCTAAATTCTACATAATTCACCTTTAAGGTTGCTTTTAACTGATGTCAGAGTTTGTGTGAAATTGAGTTTATACAACTCAGCAATGTTTGCCGATACTCTGATGCCCAGGTAAGTAAAGTCTGAAGTTTACCACCTAAAAGGGAAGTTGACAACGGCTGCACAGTCCCCAAAGTCACCCAGTTGCAGGGCCTCCGACTTGTCATAATAAATTTGATCTGAAATCTGGCCAAACTGACTGATGATTGATATTTAAGCAGAAATGGAGCTCTCTGGGTTGGTAATAAATAGCAATACATCATCAGCATGTAGCGACATTCTGTATTCAATGTCTCCTAATATGACACCCAACAGTCTGTGGTGGTTCCTGATAGTTTCGGGGAGTGGCTCTAGCACAAGCACAAATAATAGCGGTCAAAGGGGGCAGCTGTGTGTACGTGTACCTCTACTCAAGGGGATGATGTCAGACATTGATCCATTTACAAGGACCCTCGCAACTGGAGACCTGTATAGAAGTTTAACCCACTCAATGAAACCAAAGCCCAACAGAAACCGATCGAGAACATCAAAAAGATATTCCCACTCTAGCATCCAATGGGACAGCAAGGACCCTTTTCTTTGTACTTTGTGAGAATTGTATTATGTTAAGGAGCCGAACATTGGTGTCGGAATATCTATTTTCTATAAATCTTGTCTGATCTGGTCTAATTAAAATGGGCAACACCTCCTCGAGTCTTCTATCAAGGAGCTTTGATTTGCAATCCACCCCAAGCAAGCTTATTGGCCTATAAGATGCACAGTAATCAGAAGGGTTATCTTTCTTTAAAATCAGAGAAATGTGGGCCAGATTTAAAGATGGTGGAAGTGTGGCCCTTTCAAATGACTCAGTAAACATGTAGACGGTGTCCTTAGCCATCTTTTTATGAAATTCAGGCCCAAACTCATCAGGGCCTGGAGCTTTCCCACTTTGTAGGGATTTAATGATCTTTAGGACTATCTATGCTGTGATTGGTCTACACCAGTGGTACTCAACCTTTCCCAGCTCAGGAGCCACATTAACAAAAAATATTTTCGCAGGAGTCAAATTTCTGAAACACCCCTTTCCACCATCAAACCATTTAAAAATTAGGCTACTAGTAACATGTTATTAAGGAATGAAAAGCATGATGTTGCAATTTATTATTATTACCATATTATTACCATGTTTTTATTACCATTGCAACCACAAATGTATGTGTATGTATGTATTATTATACACAAATGTATTATTTCCAGTTTGTCAAAAGTATCTGAACATCAGTGCACTATAATTATTAAATGATTTCCCCTAGCAATTCAATTGCTTCCAAGTGCTGATCACAAAGCACACTGCAAACAGAGCACGAGAATAGGTTGTGCAGCTTTCACATGGATTACGGGAGACGTCAAACTGGAAGTTACGTAGAGAAAGTGACTAGCCAACTCAGCATGTCTGCTGCGGCTGCAGCGCTGCACTGACGGATCGCTGGAATATCGCACTTAACTTAGATAAAAACCGTGGATTGATTATAAAAGTTGTTTTTTCTATTTATTAATTGCATGGCAGCTGTTTGGTGCTTCTAACGAGGAAGCAGATGGAGGATTTGGACGCTGCATCTCAAATGATTCCTTAGGGTCACAGCTTTCTGAAGATGTAAGGCACTTGTATGTGGCACCAACTGACCCACACCACCACGAAATGGGCCTGAAGCTTAAGCGGTTAAGTTGCAGCTCCAGGTTATTACTTGTATAATAATATATTTAAATATGAATAATTAATAATAAAAGAAGGGCTTCTATTGCCAGTGGAAACCAGGTGATCAGCCATTGATCACTCAGTTAACAGACCATTGATCACTACCAGGAATCAGATCTCTATAGATGCGCTCTCTGTGACGATAACCGCATTACCGTAATACCGCGGTCACGTGACATCACTGCTGTACATGACCTCATTACCGTCACACCAAAAATAAATTTGCCTATGAAATGAATCCTGAAATAAATAATCAAGGCTACAAATAAATCTAAATCTAAACATATGAATTAGTAAATATAGTTTTTTTTTTAAAAGGACGTCAAGCTCCACCGACGGACCGGGCGGAGGTGGGCCCGTGGTGTGCCGGGGCTCAGTGCTCGGGCAAGGGTGCATCGGCCGGTGAAAGATCCCAACTCGGCGTGCCGGGCGACGTGGGATATTCGTGCGACTGCTCTGAATCTTATGCGAAGTTGCCATTTTCAAGCGGCAAAGCACCGGCAGCAAAGCACCGACACCTCTGCCATCGCTGCAGGTGCGGTCATTGCCACGTCCAGTCGCGCATCTGCTCCCTCTCCCATTTTGAAAACAGTTCCGTTTGTTTTTTTTATTTTATTTTGAACGTTTTGAATAGGCCATTACAAAAAAAACATTTTCCATTTTACAGTGGACACGGAGACAGTCGGCAGTTTTGTCGCACATTTTAACATCCCTCGTTTGTACATGTTTTTAAATGGCATAAATGGACTGTCCAATAAATAAAAAAGACAGTAATTAATTAATAAAATACGACTTTAAAGAGCCGCAACTAGTCATAAAAGAGCCGTAGGTTGAGTATCACTGGTCTACACAAATCGTTTATGCATTCTTCAGATATAGTGGGAAGATTTATTCCATCAAAAGTATTTTGACACTCGAGTATAGTTCCTCATACAAGTCCTTTATTATTTTACTAATAATTTTGGTTTAAAAATGTTGTGTGCCCGTGCTATCGCTGAGCGATGGCCCTTGGCCAATCGAGCAAGGATCCTGCCGGGTTTACCAGATTCAAATAATGTGCTTGGTAAGAAATATTGCTTATTATGTTTTTTGAGTTAGCAATTGGTTGAGGGAGATTGTATAGGAGACTGTATAGGAGATTATGGCGCCCCTCAGAAAGGCCTTGCCCGTTTCCCATATGGTAGAAACAAACATCAGGTGTGTCATTTGTGGAGATAAAAAGTTCCCAATTGTACTGTATGTTAAAAATGTAGGATTGCTAAGGAGCGATGGGTTTAAGCACCAGTGTCTAGTTAGAGGATCATAGTAGGGTGGTAGGAGTTCAATAGCGGCTGAAGAATGGTCTGAGAGGGCACATGTGTTAATGGAGAAGGCTTTGGTCCTGTTGAGAATTAGAATTATACTGAACAAAGATATAAATGCAACACTCAGGGAAGCTGTGTTCTCGTCATCCTCACCAGGGTCTTGACCTGACTGCAGTTCGTCGTTGTAACTGACTTGAGTGGGCAAATGCTCACCTTCGATGGCGTCAGGCACTTTAGAGAAGTGAATCCCGGTTCTCACTGTACCGGGCAGATGGCAGACAGTATGGTGTCGTGTGGGTTAGCGGTTTGCTGATGTCAGTGTTGTGATCAGAGTGCCCCATGGTGGCGGTGTGGTTAAGGTATGGGCAGGCATAAGCTATGGACAACGAACACAGGTGCATTTTATTGATGGCAATTTGAATGCACAGAGATACCGCGGCGAGATCCCGAGGCCCGTTGTCGTGCCATTCATCCACCGCCATCACCTCATGTTGCAGCAGGATAATGCACAGCCCCATGTTACAAGGATCTGTACACAGTCCCTGAAAGCTGAAAACATCCCAGTTCTTGTATGGCCTGCATACTCACCAGACATGTCACCCATTGAGCATGTTTGGGATGCTCTGGATCGGCGTGTACGACAGCGTGTTCCAATTCTTGCCAATATCCAGCAACTTCGCACAGCCATTGAAGAGGAGTGGACAAACATTTTACAGGCCAAATTCAACAACCTGATCAACTCTGTGCCCTTTTATTGTCCCCTTCATAAAGAACACCTGTGCACTGATCATGCAGTTTAATCAGTGTCTTGACATGCCACACCTGTCCAGTAAATGGATTATCAAATTATCAAATTTAACATAATTTAACAAAATAAATGTTTTTTCTTTTGGGCCAAATTGAAAGACATAAGCTCTTTGTGAGCCTCGAAATAAGCTTGGATTATTTACTTCAACTCATGCAAATTTGGAGCAAAAATAAAAGTGTTGCGTTTATATTTTTCTTCAGTGTAGAATTTAGGATTAGTATTGATGACTCTCCATACATCCAGTAGGCCTAGGTCTTAGCATAGCTCTGTGGCAGTTCTGCCTGACACACGCCACCCAAGTGGCTTTTCCAAGGATCTCCGATACAGGGACACAGGCAAGATGTTGGTGAAGATAGTGCATTTCATTGCAGAAATGACAAGATGGTACAAGATGGAATTTTGTCATGACAAGGGCTTGATTGAGGGTGTGTTTGAGGATGGGTGATTTTAACCTGTTGCCCATCAATTCCTCTGATGAGCAAAAGGTGCAGCCATACCTACTCCCATGTCCAATCAACCAGACCCAAGTATTACATTAGGTGGGCAAATTTAAGAGAGATCAGCCAGTAATTTGGAATAAAATTAGTTGTCATAAGTATTTTGGGTGTAAGCACTTCCTATAAGAACGTGTTCCCTGTACAGACCCAGTAATGACAAACCTTCCTTCTGTATCTTGGATGTGTAGGGTTATTTATTTGTTATTTGTTTGTTATTTGTAAGGAACACAGACACATTTATTTTATCACACTAACTAAATGAATAAATGAAAGAAATAAAAACACATCTAAGAAAAGAAAACAAGCTAATTAATAATAGTAAATAAAATATGATAAAGAAATAAACCAAAATAATCAAGAATTCTTCCCGACCTTGGGCACCTTTAACTCAATGGCAAATAATGGGATCAGATTAAATGACTCTTGTCAAAAGACGTGAAAAACGCAACTAGGGTTTTTTTGTTTTTTTTTTCTCTGAGAAAATGATTAATTTACTGGACCACACTAAGTCATGGACTGATTGAAAGCCATGGTCTTATGGATTGTTGCGCCGGCTTGGGGAGCGATCCGTGCCGTGGTGGACTTCGTGGCGGGGACACGCCCTCCGCGTCTCGACTACTGGTGGCTTCCAGCGATACTGGGAGGAAGAACCCAGGCGAGGGTCTCTCTCTCTGTGGTTTGCAAAGGTTCTGGCTATCGATCCTTGGGCGGCTTCCAAGTCGGCTCACGGCACTTGCTTCCAAGGGTGATTCATAAATTGATGCGGCTCTGGCTCTGGTTCTTTTGTCTTCAGTTTGTTCGGGTTAGGTTAGCATCAACCAATGGGGTTTTGGGGTTATTGTCTAGGACTGTTTAAATCATTAAACGAGCAGAAAAAATCTGTAGCCATTAAGTTAAATGTGACAGCAGCTGGTATTTTTGTCCTCATCAAGGTCACGGTCATTTTTCAGTTACAGATTATGAAAGTGCAAATTCTAAGCTTTCAAATGATGTCTCAGACATTGAAATCTGAAAATATTTGAAGATATGCTTATTTGAATGATAGTACAGCTAAATCACTGAGCTGAGAAATTCCCCTTCAAAGTTCTTGAACTTTCACACCTGTGACTGCCAGGTGGTGGTTCCCCCCACCCTCATTATCTGTCAGAGTGGTATTCACTGGGTCTGATGGGCTTTTGTATGTTACTGTGGTTAACTGCATTGATAGTTATTATTAAAATGATTCATACATTTTGAAAGTAAAGCCTATATGAAAATAAGATGAAGTTCAGGATTCAAGTTCAAGTTTTTTATTGTCAATAAGCGTGCAAGGTATAAGTGAACAAAAAACAAAAAGTAAATAAAAAAAAGGCAGTAAAGTAATAGCTCAATACTCAAGGTAAAACTAATACTCAAGGTAATCACAATACAGTGCGAGTGTGGTATCGGGTATCGAGGCCATTTGTCTAAAGTGGCTCATGTGTGCATGATAAAGGCTTCTGGACCACCTGCCAGACGGTAGGAGTGTGAAAAGACTCCTGTAGTGCTGTCCTGGCGCTGACAACAAAATAGATACTACAATACTACCATACCATGTTCAGAAAATAGAATAGATAATACATGACAATGATAATTACCTGGAATTAATGTACAAACATGCGTGGTACTGCACTGTGCTCCTGGTAGGATTTAGCTATGTCCTTGAGCTGGTTTTTGCTGATCCTGTAAACTAAACAAAAACAATGGTGTCAGACTATCATACCCTCTCTCTCATTATGTTTCTCTCTACGCATCGAAGGGATGTTAGCCCAGTGCTCCAACAGGATTGAGACGTAGCTAATGAAGAGGAGCTTGGCTAACTGTCCAACTCTTAATATTGGCTAGGCTAGCTAACGTTAGCTGAGCTATATGTCAGTGTATCATGCAACTACGAAATTATCTTAACACAGCTAGCTAGCTAACAAGCACTCTACCTACTTGCTGGGACAAAGGAATTATAGCTAGCTGTTCAGGGATTGTGTGAAGAGAGAATGTTAAGGTATGGTGTGGCAAACAAAGGAACAGTTAGCCTAGCTACTGCGGTTAGTCAAACACGTCGTGTAGCCAAACATTTAGTGTAGCCAAACACGTCGTAAACAAAGGAACAAAGCTAGCTAACGTTAGCTGCATGTCCTAACATGTTTTACAGTTTACGTTCTCTCTTCACAATCCCTCAACAGCTAGCTATCTAAACAGGACAGAGATTAAGCTAGGTAGTATAAAGTGAACCCCAATGCAAAGCAGAATGTCTGGCGGCACACAGCGGTGTTGTGAATGATGTACATCGTTGGACGCAACTTTCGCTTGGTAGGCACTTGCTTCGTTGATAGTCATTTCTTTATCATTCGTCGAAGTGAAGTTCCAAAAATGAACAAGTCCCTCGAAACAAAGCCCCCATGTTCAGTCTCATGTTGTAGACCAAGGTATGATCCAGTTTGTTGATACAAG
The DNA here is from genome assembly GCA_900302355.1 of Cyttopsis rosea. NCBI lineage: Eukaryota > Metazoa > Chordata > Actinopteri > Zeiformes > Parazenidae > Cyttopsis > Cyttopsis rosea. The sequence goes on along the minus strand of OMKR01015322.1, from coordinate 4,353 downwards.
CGCTGAGTTTTATTTTCGTCTCACCTGGCACTTGCAATCAAAGTTTCTGATCTTGGCCGTTTATTTTTCACACTCAGTGTCCACTGTTGAGAGGCTGGGAGTTTGTTCAGAGCGTTGGCAAGAGCTGTAGCCGCCATGGTTTTCAACTGTGTGTTTACAAACTAAAGCCCCCCGATGTTGTTTTTATGGGCGGTGCTGGGCGATACTCGATACTCCAGAGACAATAGCCAATGAAACCAAACATGCAAATCGATGCTAATAGACCCCTCTCACCCGCTCACAAACAGACCAAAACAAGCTTAGTTTGTGGACAAATTATACGCATCTTGTTTGTTATATTAAGTGGGTTCTTTACAACTTAAACTTTCATAATATGAACAAAAGAAAGAAAAAAAAAGAAAAACACATTTTGCCGCGTTGCGCAAATGGAGTTTCGCCAAGATGTGGGCCAAAACACCAGCCGCTGTCACAAATGGTTAACTTTCAGTCATTAATTCTGGATAATGAGGTTTACATACATACATGGAAAAGAATGAAACAGTATTCAAACATTCAATTCTCAAACCACTCTATCAAACTTCTTATTATTATAAAAATAATACATAATTCCGGGCGTCATTCGTTATTCAAAATTTAACACTATCATTCCACGGTAAAGAAGAATATCAAACACACTTTATTATGTCAAAAGGAAGTCGACACGGAGGAAAGAATAATCTTTATGTTTGAGCGATGCAGTTCTCTTTGGGAACTCAAGAGGGAGACAAAAGTGACCACATTTAAAATAATTTATGTAACTTCAGCGATCCTGATCCTATGGCAACTTGAATTGATTCATTTTTCATAAAATCACCTGGAGGAAAAGGTTATTGTGATTACCACTTGACTCTATCAAGTGTAAACGTAAGGTGGTGGATGTATTGCTACACTTCTGCTTTTTGAGTTGACCGAGGAATAACCAACAACCAATAGCCAACCCAGTCTCGCTTTCATTTTAAGTGTTCAAGATCAGTGAGGTGGGTCTCTCTCTCTCGTAACAATGCCACTTGGATCTTATCTTTTTTAAGCATGGAAAGTATTTGTATAAGTATTATGCCTCTTCACCACGTGATTAATACCTTTGACATTCAGTGTGATGATTTTGTGTTACTTATTATGTAGATTCCTTTTTAGATAACAACTGAAAATGATCCATTTCAAACAGAGAAACAACCCATTAGAAAAAATGTTTGTGCAATTCACTATAATTTGGCGGATGAACTGTGCTGGCAAAAACATGGTCATCTCCAACAGATGGATGAACAACAAGAACCTTCTCCATTCCCAAAAAACAGTGCAAATATGAAAATAGCAACAAAGCATAAAGGCTATGGAAAATCAAAATCAAACTAAAGCAAAGAGCTACCCAATGGGTAGTGCTATGGAGCCTGTGCCGCTAAAAGGAGTAATCGCTTCTGGAGAAAAAAATAACCACATCCGTTATCCCACTTCCACCCCCACAACATAATAAAGTTATTAACAAGCATATTGTTATTCTGGCCACCTAAATCAACACACAGCTTCTGCAGCTACAGTCATAAAGGGGCTCCTCATTTGTTATGAATATGTTAGAATAATGAGCCATACATAAAGGCGACTGCATCATACTCAGTCTTATGTTGAATTGCTCTCTCAAAATAGAAACTCGCAATTATCGATTAAAGAAACTCACCCAGTCCTTAGTTCCAATTCAGATATAACGAAAGTCACCGTTGAAGGCACGACGCCTCTCTCGAACCTCAGAAGACAGGTCCTGATGAATGTAGATCCGCTGTCCTTTGTATTCCAGATTAGACTTCGCCCTCATTGCTGCCATTATCCTCAGCTTGTCCCTGGAGTTGTGGACTCTGATGATCACCACGGCCCCAGGCTGCAGTGGGCTCAGTCAATTTTAATATGGCTTTTAGTGCCAGGGCTCGCTTCTAAACCAAGCACGGTGGACAGCTAGGTTTCAAAGAACTGTATAGGACGTTTTCCATCCATGCCCTCTTTCAGATTGAGGACGCGAATATTGTCCTGTCTGCTCCGGTTCTCCATATCATCCATGCCGTCAACCATTTCCTTGAATTTCTTCTCTGCTTCTGTGAGTCTTTCTTCCAGACAGGCCACTGTGTCCTCCACTTCTGACACTTGCTGCTGATGTGAAGGGGGTCTGAATACTTTCTGAAGCGACTGTATATTTGTATATATCTTTGCGTACTTCCAAAACACATTGGTGGGATAGACCAATTTTCAACGAAAATGTAAACATTTTTTCATAGTTGTGATTTTTTTTCTTTCTCTACGGACCAGAAATGCTGCATATGTGAGCTAACATAAATCTCCTTTATTTGTGCGTGTTGTGCAGGAAAGCCCAGGAGCAGCAGAAGAAAGTGGTGGTAGCGGGCTGCGTTCCCCAGGCCCAGCCGCGCATGGACTACCTCAAAGGCCTCAGCATCATAGGGGTGGGTGGGAGAGTGTGTGTTTGTATGTGTGTGTGTAGTTCTTCCTTGGCCATTTGTATCACATGGATCACCCAAAAAAAACATTTTGTAAGAGTGAATGTGTGCCTGTGTGTGCGTATGCACATGTCTTCGTGTTTGTATGTTCGCTCGTCACTCCATCTCCGAACCCAGCGGGTCCACCGCTGAGTTCACCATGCTTACGCTGAAACACACATACACCCACAGGCATGCACACAAACACACTTTTACAGATATGGCTTT
>OMKR01015316.1:3550-17845 GCA_900302355.1 Cyttopsis rosea | reverse complement strand
TTTCTTTCTGTGTATGTATGTATATATATATGTGTGTGTGTGTGTGTGTGTGTGTGTGTGTGTGTGTGTGTGTGTGTTTTGACGGTGACAGGGGTGAGCTTGTTGGACTCTTCAAGAACTACAAGGCTTATGTCATTGTTGCCTGATTAGAATCAGAAGGCAGCTTTTGAGTTATGCTCTGGGCTTATGACTGCCCTGGGATAAAAGGGGAACACATGAAACCCAATCCTTTCATCAAAGAGGCGACAGAGAGCGGAGAAGCAGAGGGAGAGAGTAGCCAGGGAGGATGAGGCGGAGGGGAGGACAGAACTGACTGCTGAGGTGTCACCAGGTCTAATGCCACGGCATGCCAGGAGGGACAGCTGCCTATTCAGCCTCTCTAAATGGTTAATCTTAAAACAAACCAGGCTGAATGGGGTGAGATGTGCTGGCCGCTTATTGTTTGAGGTAAACCCCACCGTGGAAAAATAAAAGTTGAAACGTATATAGAGTATGGAAATATCTTACTATTAATTAATATTAAGAATCAACAGACATAAAGCATTACATTTTCTTGTTAGATATTAGAAAAAACTAGGCAACCAAAAGGAAAAGAGTGCTAAGGTCTCCTTTCCCAGCAGGTTAGTAGTCCACATCTTAAGGCTTATGCAACTGTTTATAGTTATACCATCCCAGACAGACATTTTACATTATCATAATTATTTTGTTGTGGACGTTGGTCTTACGTGGATTAGTTTGACATTGTGGAAGATGATAGAGATAAATGCCCCTGTCAAAGGCTCTGAATAAACCTCATTTTTAGATCATTGGCAGTCCATCATAATCTTTTAAATTGATCCACTATTGAGAGAATAGCTTCAGCAATGCTAATGGGACATTAGCAACCACATTCTTCGACGAGCGTGATTGTCCTGGTGAGGTTAAAAACGCCTTACTGGATCAATTTTAGAGATCGTTATGTTAATCACTTGGAGGTACTCCCAATAGTCGAAAAGGTTTCTTTTAAACACTGTTGGGGTCAGAAAGCCTTTGTACCATAATAGTGGAGTGTTGCTTCTTTAACAATGTGACTGACCATGGATAGTTTTTGTTGGTCAACGGTGGACTTAAAACATAGCCTCCTAAAGGCTTTGTCTGAGTATATAAAAATGCCCAGTCCTTGGAGACCTGGGCATATGTATGGAGCTGATCTCACCTAGAGTACCAAAGGAGCCAGGACCACCACTAGTTTGGAGAAATAGAATGGGAATGTGTAAGGCCTGCTTACATGGATTATATGGTAAAATAATAAAGTAATGCAATGAGTGATTTCAATGTTTAACAAATGATAGCTGCATACCCTGCCCCCCCTGGTGTTGGAGGGGGGGCAGGGATACTGCAGTAGACTGTGTCTCTACTCTCTCCATGAAAAAGGACAGGGTTGGGTCAAGGGAAGAGTGGTAATGGCCTTGGCAGGCTGCTTAACTGAAGACACAGAAAGAAATATGGGTGAGGCCAAATGGTTTGAGGGGGGCCGGCTGGCTGGTTGGCTGGCTGACCGACTTGCTGGCTGGCTGGCAGAGCCTGTGACCATGGAGGGGATTAGACAGGATTATCTGTGGGGTAACCTTCCCAAAGTGTCAGTCTGAGACCCAGAGCACTGTGGTGCTGTCTGCCTGGGAATTCAGCCCAGCGGGGCCCCAGCCCCACACACTGGATTAATTTAACACAGAACCTGGCCACACTGGGCCACACAGACATAAATTACATAGAGTGGGCATGTTCATGAAGCATACTGTAGTTGGCAATAGCCACAGCACTGTTATCTGTAGCTGGTACTCATAGTACATTTATTAAAGTGATTATAATAATAGAATACAGAAAGGCAGTACCCAACAAGCATTTTCATTCCCTTAGCCAAGATTCCCATTAACTACAGAAGGCACTCACATTCTATACATTTCAGCTCTGGAATAGGGGCCTATGTCAGCACAGTGGGTGGACTGAGCGACTCACTGGGCCAAATCTACACAGTGGGGAGGGGTTGCACTTTAACAATAACACACAAAGAGCTTTGGAAAGCTTTTCCCTCCCACATTGAACAATTGCAAAACAAGGCCCTTGACAAATACCCCATATGAGGAAAATGTGTTTCCAGTCTGCTGGGAGTTGGCAAGTGGGAATTGCACAACAGGATATAGCAGATGAGGTGCCGACTTAGAAAGCACCGAACACCACCAATTAATGATGCAGAGTGATACTCCATCCCTCCTTGTATCTAAAGATGGTTGGAAATTTGTGTTTTAGGCTAAGGGTCCATGCTCGCCAAATATGTTTTCCCACAGTTATGGGGGACAGTGCCACCATTTTTCCAAATCACATCACAATGGCTGATCATTTTACTTTGTGGATCATTTAAATCATCATTGAATCATTTATTTCTTAACTAGAACACCATATCTAACTAACAATGACCAAATTAATTGCAAGCATTTTGTTAACGCTGACAAAGAGCAAAGTCACCATCCACTGTCTATGATCCACAATCCATCCCATGGTGCATCATTTATACTTACTATTAGGAATTTAGCAATTTTCATAATACGTTAGATGGTACTGTCATTTTCATGAAATTGTATTTTAGTATTATTTGTCATACAAATTATTGTGATTTAAAAATATTTTACTTTTCTGTTCATTTTATGCCGCTGTAATAATGGCCTAATGTCTACCTATTGCAGAAGAGCCATTTATTGAATATTAGAAGATTGGTAGACATTTAATTTTCCTCAACCCAACTGATGGAAACACATCCTATGTACGGCAACATTTCTGACATTGTTTTAAAATTCCCTTTTCAATTTGGTTGGAAACATATGATTGTTGAATCATTAACTGACAGATTGTGTGCAATATGTGTGCAGAAATCTTCTTTGTTCACTGCATCACATCAACATTCGATTTAGATGGAATGATTTAGAAAGTGATTCACCAGTTGACTGAAGGTTTTCTCCTGCCTGTTTGCAGTACTTACTGGAGATGAAGAGCCTGATCCTCCCTCCAGAGCACATCCTGAAGAGGGGCGACAGCGAGGCGGTGGCATACGCCTTTTTCCACCTGCAGCACTGGAAAAGGGCAGAAGGGGCCTTAAATCTACTGCACTGTACCTGGGAGGGAAGTAAGTACTACAAGTGCCACAGTATTTGTATGTTCAGGGTTTTTATGAGGTCTTTTTTTAAATGACCATGATGTTGCACAAAATCTATCTTCTTTAAGTTGTCAAAAACGTCTCTTTGTGTGGTTCAAAATACCAGTTTCTGCTTTGCTTGTTGATAATATTGCCCGCCAAACCTGTTGTTAAGCTTTACTCTGTTCTTTGTTCTCTCTCTCTCCAGCCTTCCGGATAATTCCCTACCCTCTGGAGAAGGGTCACTTGTTTTATCCTTACCCGGGATGCACAGAAACGGCAGATCGGGAACTACTGCCCTGTGAGTACAGATGTGATACTCTCACCATAATTTCGACCAAACGGAAACGTACATCTTTTCAGTGCAGACAGCGTACTGCCCAGTCACAAGATATCTTGGTAACGCCTGAAAGTAGCATTATTATATTCAATGCTACATAATCGACTTCTCTTCTCCAGCGTTCCATGAGGTTTCTGTGTATCCAAAGAAGGAGCTTCCTTTCTTCATCCTCTTCACAGCGGGCCTCTGCTCCTTCACCGCCATGCTGGCCATGCTCACACACCAGTTCCCAGAGCTCATGGGTGTCTTTGCCAAAGCAGTAAGTACCGTAAGATTACTACTAGTAATTAAGGGCAATACACATATTTGGTCCACCCTACAAGCTGGACAATTTGCAGCATTTGCAGCATTCGTTAATTGTTGTTTCCCTTACAAAAATAGTCACATGGTTGCATTTGACATGCATTGGAAATGTCCGGTTCTTTTCTTTTACTAAGGTGGAGATGTTCCTTTCTTGGAGCTGCGCCTGCTTTATTAATGTGCTTGTAGAGCTGTGACAATTATAACATTGTTGTCTGATAGCAATTAAATTCCATCCAAATTTAAGGGGAATTATAAGATAATTTTAGAAATGTCACAATGAATAAAAGTGTGAATTGGGTACGTTTCCATCAGGTGGGTTGAGGCAAATTAACTGTCCACCCAAATGTTTACGTTCCGATGTTCAATGTCATTAAATTTAAATTATTTTTCATAAGGTTGATGTGTGCTATTACACTGTTATAACATTACACTGTGGTAATGGCATAACATGAACAAAAAAGACAATTCAATCATCCATTAAAACGGCCATTATTTGTATAAGAGTTAATCGTCAAGTAAAATATTCTATGCAATGAACTTTTGTGGACTGTTCCACACGTTTTATTTGTCCATCCCTGCTGTTCTTCTCTCTAGAAGTTTCAGTTTCTGTCAGTGGGTGGCCTGAGAATGTTTTTTGATTTTTTTTTGTTATTGTTTTAATGGCAACACTTTAGTATAACATTCTGCCCCGAGAGGTTAGTGTTGCTGTTAATCTTCGATTGTCTCTTTCCGGTGGAGAAGCTATCAGAGTTTTATATGAACGTTATTAATCTCGTGTAACCTGAACCCTCTAACCCAAGTGTTAACTCCTGCCTTTCATCACTGTCAGTGACCCCGAAGGCTCATGGGAGTCGTAGGCCTGTAAAGTCGCCCATTTCCCTCCAAAAACAAGATGTAGTCCTCAATAACAACAGCCTTATCAAAATTGCTTTCAAGCATTCGCACATTCATCCTTGGATGTGCGCACAACTTTCCCTTTTTCCTTGTTTATTTATAAAACCAGCCGCCCGCCATCGTGTTTTAGCTGGTCTCTCTTTGACTGATTCTTTGTTTATGGCTGCCCTGTTTATTAGGGCCTTTCTTTACTCATTCCTGTAGCCACAGCAAAAGCAAGGCCACATCTCGTGCTCGTCCTTTTGTTATGGGAAAGGTTGTGTGCAGGTTTTTACAGCGTGCCGGGCGAGCCTGGTTTGTGTAACGCTTCAGATAGAGAGCGCAGGAGCGGGGAGGCCCTTGCCGCTTTCTGAGGAAAAACAGATTTCTCTGAATCTGGTGCTCAAAACACGCAAGGAAGTTGGTCACGGTGGTTTTTGGGGGCCCTCCTTTTTTATTCTTTATTTAGCCCTAAGACATCTATACCTGTGTGGTTTCTTATTACATTTCAAATATCACACGTAGAACAATGATGGTTTTTGTCTTATTAGGCAGAGCTGACTGTCTGACTGCAGTTTTAATTGTCTCGTGTGTGTACTTGTACTTCCTTTCTAAGATACACCACATTTTATTTTCTCAACCGCTACTGCTTTGTATGTATAGTTCAGAATTTTTATCCTAGGGCCTGGGCCTGACACTAACTTTTAGAAGTGGTTGCCAAGTTGCATCAGCTGTCAGTTGCCAAGACTGAAAGTGTAAAAAAGTCTTGAGTATAAATGAGTGAATAAATAAAAAATGAGTTATATAATTATAATCCATATTTCGATATCCTCACTTGTTTTACCATTTTTGAATGAGTAAATCAATGCGCCAGGATAACAACTTTATTTTACATAAAGAAAAATACAAAAATTTCAAAACATACATTTTACATATGAAAAATGACAGATTTACAATTCTCCCAAATCTGCTTGCCCGAGGCAACTGGGCAGCTGTTATTGTTGCATGTGGCTATTGCGCCAATCTGCTTTCAAAGCAATACTGAGTATATAATGTTTAACAGATAATAGTATATTTATAGATGTTGTTATTCTTCTTTAATAAGAATAATGTGAACCACTTGGGCAAAAACTCCATGCAGGCATAACCTGAGCCTACAGTATATTGTAGCCCACAGTGGTAATGTCACAGGTTCTGACTGACCCTAGAAGCAAAAGCTGAACTTTTGCCTTTGGGAATGTATAATGTAATAATGTATCTCAAAACTCTACCAGCCAATGTGGTAAGTAACAAACAATGACGTATTTACTGTTGTATCCTCTAGTCAACGTGACTGGCGTTTCCACTGGCACCCCAAAACCCCAACATAACTTCTCAGGGCCGTCCATTCTGCTGTGAAATGTATTGCCTCACGGATGCGTTTTAGTCCTGTTTACAGTGGGTTGAAGTATTTGAGTTGAAACCTTTTTTGTGTGTTCACGAGCATGACTTGATTGCTGGCCAATTTAGAATTGTTGAGCTGCAGGAACACTGAGGCCACAGAACGGGGGGCTGGTGATCTCTGCATTCTCCACGCATAGACTACCTCCTTTACTCTGCAAACTATGGGACAAAAGAGCTTATGAATTCAAACAATGAGCCAAATAGAAACTATTGGATCTAGTGGAAATTAATTTTTGAAGAATGACAAAATGTTTTACATTCTGTTTTGGGCTCAATTCCAAACATCCCAGCCAACATGTCACACTAGGCTAGAGTCTCTGAATCCATTTCATCGAAGATTGGAAAGAACGTTTAAAAGTGGCATTTAGATGAATAATTTTGCCTTTTTCCTTCTCAGTTCTTCAGCACGCTCTTTGCACCCCTGGGTTTCTTTGCAGACAAGATGGAAAGCTTCATGCCGTCCAGTTTTTGGCACCAACTGACTCGGATCTGACCCCATCATTAAAGAAACCACACACACACACACACACACACACACCCATCAACACTCCAAGTCTACAAAAAATGTTTGCTCTCCTGTCTTCAGCATCAGCGTCCACTTGCTGCATTGTTACTGATTATGTTGGCTGAGGTTGTATCAACACAGCAATACCATTCTTAGCATGTGCTCCCACACTGCTCCCATTCCTTCTCCAACAGTACATTCAGCAAATGCTATTTGCAAGGATTCCACTGAGTTATCCATTTGCCATTGTGTTACCAGTTGGAAATTAAGATTTGCAGTGTTCTACCACACCCGGCTTTGTTTTTTTTGTTTTTAAGTCCATAATTTTCCACATTAAAGGAAAACCTAACCTAAACCCAATGAGCTGCAATACATAGTACAACAAGGCAATCGCAACCACGTTTTTCAGCGACTACGATTGCCCCATTGTACTAGGTATTGCAGGTCAATGCGCGAGTGGGCTGAAGCTATTTTCTCAATACTGCATCAATTTAACAGATTCTGGTGGTTTAAGTTAAATAACAGACATTTTCATTTAAACAAAGTAACAAACTTTAAATAGGATATAATTATGGTCTTATGCTGCCCTACAATGCGGTTGTATATATTACACTTGTTTGGCAGTTGAAGAGAAAAGGCATTAAAGTGATACTGAATACCTGTTGACTGACATAGCTGAGCATATCCACTTTTTATCTGCTGGTTAATCACATCCAGTGTGGTTTAAATGGATAAACAAAGAAGAAGAAATAGCCAGTGCCACAAAAATTGTGCAAAGTATTAATAATCCTCAAAAGAAGGTGCTCTCTGGTTTGTGGTGTTTTATATAGATTAAACGAATGAAATGGAAGTCCTGGCCGCTCTTAAAAAAAAAAACTTTTATTGGCTAAGAACATTTGAAAACATTTACATTGCTCCAATGCATTTTGGCGTTGGCGTACATAAGGGAGCAAGAACCAGTTTCATAGATCCATGTGACAGTAGGTTCTCTATCTGACCACGCCCTTGTATTCCATTGTGATGTACAGAAGCCATTTTGTAGCCATATTGGAGCGGTATAAATGTTTTCAAATCGTTCTGGATTAGACAATAAACTAAAGGCTTATTCAAATCTTTTCAAAGAAGAGAGACCTGAACTTTAATTTCACTGGATATTAAATGGCATCATCAAAGTCTTTCTGTCCTGTATAAACCCTTGTATGCCCCACAGTCAGCAGTGGGACAGATCAGCAAGTTTAGTTAGACTTCCTAAAAACAGAGCTAAGATTTACTGCCTTTGAGTGCCTGCAGTATATACAACACCTCCGTGGTTCAGCAGTTGTTGCCATGGCCTGACATCGCAGTACTATATCACCGGGGGCATCCAGTCACCTACTACTATAGCACAATATAGCAGAAATATAAATGGATTGAGTACTGGTCACGACAGATCACTCTATGGAATTCAGTTCTACAACCGAGGGTGAACGTTTTATCTTTAGGCAATAACTGCAAAGTCACTCATCATGTCAATCATACCGGCGATCATACAGCACTCATTGACTGTTATAGGTAGCAATGATACACAACATCAATTCTCTGTAATATTGTGCAGTAGTAATGTTTTTGGGGTGGAAATGTGAATCCTCATTACTTATCAATCTACAAGGAACAGGTTCCTTCAGTCACGCACCACTGTTGGCGCTCGTGCTGTGAACCAGTTGCTGTAGATGTGGTTTGTAGCAATATGAATATTCTATTCAAACCATTTCTCTGGTTTCAGATTTGTAATACAGAGCGTATCATATAATACAACATAATAGATACAACAAAATAAAAGACCGTACTGTATACTTCTTGCATAATACAGTAAGTATAACAAGAGTCCGATTTTGCACCATATGTGTAACGTGTATTAATTTGTAGTCCGTGTACGTGTCAATAATAATTTATTCCAATTTTTTAGAGCCCTGCCAATCCTGTTATCTGGATTTTAACTATTGTTAACTACTTGGTGAAGATCTTCCGTTTTCGGCTGTATTAAACTGAAGCCAGAGAAATTCGAGGAACAGCCACAGAGGTTGTGTCTGAGGAAGTCGGACTCCTGACAACTCTCCACTTCATGTTTGATACTACCGTAGTTACTGAAGTGCCTTTTAGTCCACATTGGTTAACACTCTGATTTGGCATTTTGCCGGTTTATAAAGTCAATTTTAATGGGTATTTGGCTGTGCAGTTTGCTTTTAGGAAGTGTCCAATTTTGTTGTCAAGTTTATTGCTGTCAAATGTATCCAATCCCTCCATTTGTTTTCCACTGACTTTCACCCCAAAAGAAAGTCATGACCTTGTTATAAGATTGTCATTTTGGAAGATTTTACTGTCAATGAAACGGTAGCAATATGTTGTAATGACGAATACAGTGTCTAGTACTACAGTACAAACATGTTTTGCTTACTGTTGTTTTGGCTTCCAATATGTGAATTGAATCGTAATATTCCTTGTTGGTGCTCTTGCTCCATTCTCTGGCCAACAATATTTGAATGTTCACGTTCTTGACACCTGCAATGTATTATTGTATATTTGGTTAGCTCAACAAGCAGGACTCCATGCTGAAGACAGGAGAACAGTTGGTCTACTGTTACTACCATATGATGAAAAGTCACAATAAATTGGTCCTTGAATGTAAGAAAATGTGTCTTGGGTTTTGGTTGACCGTTTGACTTGAGATGGTTTTGGAAAATGGTGGATGTGTATTTTCACGATATGTTGTCAGCCAACAATGTGCGTTATGGTCTCAATGGCTCAATGTCACCTGATGTTTTCGATTCATGGAGAGGGGAGAGTCCAAGGCGACTCCCTTGATGCTGGTAAGACCAATCTAATATTATCAATGTGCTATAATGACAAATACAGTAGTGCTATGGTGTGAAAACGGGTTATTTGTACTTAAAAACTGAGTCAAAATAATTCCTTGTTTTTTTCTCTCCATGCCAACAATATTTGCATGTTTCAGTTTTTGACTCTTCAATATAGACAGGAAAACAGTTTATGTGCTATAATTGGCATGTGAGGAAAGCTCACAATGAATTGGTCCTTGAATCTATGTTCCATTATGCGTCCCTCCACATCACTCTGCTGCCCCTGGACTATATAAAGCTGAGAGCCGCCATGGCCGTTGTTAGGATTATACCACTCTACCGCTATTGGCAAGTGCTATTACAGCTTCCCGGTGAACCACTGGTGTCATAATTATACTGTCGTTCATACACTTGAGGGCTCGGTGAAATGTAGTGGTAATGAAAATCCCTTGTTGAGGACCTTAAATGAGTGCTCAAGTGTCCGCTCTCGATGTTCCAGCAGAGCTTTATACGGGACATAGAAATAATGAATCTCTCCCTGACCTCTATACTAATGCCTTTAGAGTGCTGCAAAGTGAGGTTAATTAAGATGGACAAAAGTTTCACATAAGTAGATGGAGCCTTGTCTTTCCTTTTCTAAGGAACAGGATGTGATGGGAACTTTTATAGCTTGAGATTAATTGATATTATTTCAAAAGTAAATCATGGATCACTCATAGGATTATGTGGGGAAACTTGCCAAGGTAAGTGTGTTTTTCCTTCCTATCGTCTCCTTGTTCGTCTCATCTCTGCAAACACCAGACCGTGACTCATGGGTCAAGCACACAAGTGTTGAACTTGACTGGAGAGATTCATTCTCGACAGTTGACTCACGAGAAGAGGGATTTTATGTCCCAATCCTTAACCACGCTGGAAATCTCAACCAGCAACAAGCATGCTAATCGACCATGAACCCCCTGTGCTTTAAGCATTGGCCGCTATTACATATTACACTATCATCAACATTCTTTAAATGTTATTTCAGTATACATTGTGGTATATATGAACTATATAGAATTCCTTATATTGTGACAATTCATACATATTATCCATCAACAATAATATCTCTGACAAGTTAATCTGAAACAATTGATACCCCAGAGGTTAGAATTGAAAATGAAAATACAGAGAATATAAAACCTATACAGTCATCTTACTTGCAGTATTGCTTGTAATTGCTTTTTGAGACCCCATTGCGCTCCAATGTCAATTACTTCATACTGGCTGTAGCAAATTAATTGGACATGGTTTTCAGTACATTTGGATCCTATTTAGTTGTGCAATCAACGAAATGATCGATTTTTTTGATACAGGGCGTCATGATGGCATAGTGGACAGTGCTGTTGCATCGCAGCTCCAGATGCCTAGCTCTGCATCACGTCTCAGTTTCTGTCTACGTGGAGTTTGCATTGTCTCCCCGTGGGTTTCCTTCAGGTGCTCCCACCTCCAAAGACTTGCAGGGAAGGCTAAGGGGGACTCTACATTGCCCATAGTTGTCAATGTGAGTGAACGTGTGCAACACGACAGTGGATTAGCGTCCCATTCAGTGTGCCTCCTTGGTGGCATGGTAGTCCTCTGGTGTAAGGGCGGTGGCTCAGTGGATAGCACTGTTGCTTCACAGCGAGAAGGTTCTGGGGTTGAACTCTTATCCTTTCATGGCCAAAGGGTTCACGTGGGTTTCCTCCCATCCAAAGATACGCATGTTAGGGTTAAACACTCCTTCTGATGCCCTTGACGGCTGTCCACTGCTGTCAGAGGACAGATTTCCCAACGGGGATCAATAAATCTCATTCCCATAGTCTATTAGGATAGGCTCCAACCCCCTGTGACCTGGAAAAGGTGCATGAAAATGGATGGGTGGATGGATGTTGCACTTCTGAATCTATTGCACGGATGTCAATTCACTTCAGGTCATATGCAGAATTGGACTAAATACCACAGGATCAATCAACGATATGCTCGGTCTAGATTTGAATACAACTTTTGTTAAAGAAAATGACAAAAATCATTCTCTGCGCCGGATTGGACCCGGTTCACATCCCTTTTCCCTCCGGTACAATAATAGTTTTCTATTGGAGATCAATAAAATGAAACTAATCTTATTTAATCTAACCTTACAGGAAGCACGATGTAGACAATGTCCCCTCTGTCCAGGAATTACAAACATATATGCTGTGACCCTACTGAAGTTTCTTTCTCACAGCATCTGAGCAAAGAATATATAATAATTAGACTTGACGTCGCTTGGCTCGGACGCTACACGTGATACGTTCAAGACCAATTTAATGTCCACATGAAGGCCTTGATAGGGTCGCCGATGGCTCCAAAATAACTGACTTTAAAGCCAAGAAAAGCAGCGAAAGTGCCGTTCGCCAAAGATTTTCTACATTTTTTTTTCCACCCTTGAGTTGTCTAGTGAGATGTTTAACAATTTCTAAAAATACACCGTATGACTACGTTCAGCAGATATCACACATCACAGGTGTGGCAGCGATGGTCTGGCGTGAGGACACATCTAGGAAAAGTATGTTTTGTTATTATGGTTTGGATTGTTGTCGGGGTTTTTATTTATTTATTTATTTATTTATTTATTTATTTATTTTTCAAACAACTACTGTACAGTTGATCGCGAAAGGCATCTCTCGTCATCCCATCACTCCTCTGGTGTTCTTGAATGTAAAACATCCCTTTGGTCCGCAGTGCCTGTCTCTCCCCACGGGCCAAGTTTAGCTCAGAAATGTTGTCACATTGAGATGCCCATTTGATATCACTACGATGGCACAGAATGCCAGCGATGCCACTCCTGTTATTTTTACAGACCGTCGCTGGATCAAACGTCTGCGGGGACAAAGCCCCTGCGGCCCACAGCAGAGATCAGCTTGGCGTTACTAATCCATGCGGTGTGTACCTTCGAGATAATCATTTTAAACAAAAACACGGTACCGTGTTGTGCGGTAAAGTCTTTGCTGACTGGATGTTGTACCGTGATATTAACTCCGAGGTATTTTGGAGGAATATATTCTCCGTCTATAAATCGTCCGGGTCAATCATAATGAATTGGCGAAAGCAAATATAGTTTAGCATTACCTCACACTGAACTGACTGAACCTCAGCAGGCCAGAATGGGGGGTGGTGTGGGTCCATTATCTCTGTCCTCTGCTCGCTGTAACTGAATCGGGGCTGAAGTGCTGGAGACGACACTCGGAAATGAAGTGGAAGAGCTGTAATATGTCTGATGGAGGGCAGAAAAACAAGGCTCAATATTAAAACCAACATGTATTTCTCTTCAAGGTGACCACAGCACCCCGATAGTAAGACGAGCCGGCGCTCTTTGGCCAATTCAACGCCGCGGCATCAAACCCCAACACGCCAAACTTTGACTTGGACCTGAACATTTGAACTCCGCCTCACCCGAACTCGAAACAAGTATTTATTTATCTTCTTATTTCTTTGCTCTAAATCTGTGACGAGATTTTTTGAGTAACGTTCCACGTGGCGTTAGCGGAGCCAAACTGGCCAGATATAGGCCCAGCCGGGTCTATATGATTTAGGAATACATATAATAATGCCCGAAGCTGCTAAATTAACAATAATTTACGGACCCAAAGTAACGGCGCGCTTCAATTCTTGCTTAATGTTTAAACATAAAACGTTCCCGCCTGAGTCGCTTCATACTTGCGATTAACTTCTGATGCGTGAACCTTTGATACTTGTGTTTTCTTATCCTCGTCCGACGCCCTTTTCTT
Source organism: Cyttopsis rosea (assembly GCA_900302355.1). Taxonomy (NCBI): domain Eukaryota; kingdom Metazoa; phylum Chordata; class Actinopteri; order Zeiformes; family Parazenidae; genus Cyttopsis; species Cyttopsis rosea. The sequence goes on along the minus strand of OMKR01015316.1, from coordinate 4,593 downwards.
TGGCTTTCACCTCATTACACGAAGGAGAGGAGTGTTTACCGAGCATCACGGCGTGAAAGATTCATTTCCATCTTGTATCCAGTCGCGTAACCTAACGTCTCTGGCTGTGAACGTGAAAGATGTGTGTTCTCAGCTTCTTCGTGCCGTCGCTTGGCTCGTCCACAGGAAGTGCTTCGCCCGTTCCTAGAGACGGTGGATGCGACGCTATACTGTGCGTTGTATAAGATGACGTTATGTAATCATCCTGTCGGGGGACGTGATGACGGAAGAAACATTTCAGCAGCTTTTGCATGATTAGTGACAAATATAATTCCACTTAAAACAGGCTGATATGGACCATGGCTGAGGAGCGTACATTTGGGAGAATTTGTTAAATAATGAGGTGGGATAGTGGTAATTCAAACGGCACACGGTAGAAATTATAAACATAATCGATTTAGCGTATCTCGCTATGTAGAAATACTTGTTAGATCAGAATGACTTAAATCCGCTGTCTGGGTCCCACCCCCCACACACAGTTTGACCAGATATATATATTTTTAATTTAGTTGGAAATTCACTTAGAAAAAGTAGTAAAAAAAAATGTCTCCGACCATCCTTTTCTCCATTTACCTTGAGAGAAGCCCTGTCATTCCCTGTTTAACTCATTGCCACTTTTTTTCCACAAATTGGACCAAGTGATGTGATCACATGACAACAATGCGTTTTCGTACATGAAACGGGGACCAACCAAAAGTACAACAAATGCAACAAATCACATTTATATATAAGTCTGTTCGCACAGATTGTCAGTGACCGGGTCCTTTTCCAGTTTGCCACCGACCAATCACACGTGTGTTCTGTGAAGTCTCTTCTTCTGGGAGGGGTTTTCGTTCATGTTCGCGATTAAGTTTAAATAAAAGCCGGAGGTACTGAATTAAGGAAAGTAAGCCGTTAAGAGATAGACCCGACATCCCATAATGCAGTGCTTCAGCCGGTCAGCCGGTCGCCACCTTTCAGCCTTTCAACGGGGGGGGGGGAATGCGACGGGTCTCCGGGCGGCT
>OMKR01015236.1:2409-14114 GCA_900302355.1 Cyttopsis rosea | reverse complement strand
AAACGCATCTTCATTTGGGCTCGGCCATTTGACTCCGTACGGCTTCATTTGAAACGCCGCCTGGCCAGAGATGGCGACGGCGGCCAAGTTGTCAGGCTGCGTTAGAGAGATGTTTCACTCTGCGCGCGCGCGTGTGTGTGTGTGTGTGTGCATGCGTCTGTGTGTGTGTGTGTGAGGCGTTAGGGGGCCTGACAGGAATTTGGGAGGAGGTGACGGTTGTTGTACAGAAACAGAGCTTCGATAATAACCTCGCCGGAGAAACAATCTGTGAAAGAGACAGTGAAATATTGTTTTTTGGGCATGGAGGAATAAGGCAGCAGCTCGCATGGGAAGTGACAAGAAGCATCAAATTTAAATATCCTACAGCACTCACACACGCGGGTTGGACAACAGATCTGTATTTACAGATGCACGGTGTCATCGGGAGCGCAGGTAGAGATTTCAGGGCTGTTAGGGGAACATTTTTAATCAGTGTTTTTGGAATTTACTTTCAGGCTTGGAGGTTGTAGTGATGGATGCCTTCTGAATGTCCATTTTAGCGGGACAGTTTGGAGCTCGACTGCTCTGTTCATGGACACAGACAGCGGACACGCTATTGCATTAACCTACTATAGTAATAGACTATAAGTGGAAACCTAAAATTAACAAAAATGAGGAAATAAGCCGATAAATCAACAAAAAGCTCAAATAAACGGCAATTATACACTAACCTAGAATTAACTCGAAGATAAAATAAAATCACAATGAACAATTAATACAATTTCAAAAAAACACAATAAACCAGAAAACATAAACCTGAAGAATGAACAATGAAGAATAGAAATAGAAAATACAATAACCCTGATGATCACCAATAAATATCATTTAGAAACCTAAAAATCAACACAATAAAATAAACATGTCTATATTATCTAACAGTAACAGAAAAAATAATTCGGCAATATATAATAACCCTAACCTAATTTAACCTACAATTGACAATAAATTAAACCTACCAATAAGCAATCAACAATGAATTCTGGCAATATGCAATAAACCTAATGCTCATAAATAAACAATAACAATATACATAACCTAAAAATGTACAACAGACAATAGTAAAGACCTACAAAATTAACAGTAAACAACACCCCTTTGTACCAACACTACTTCTAATACTATTAGTATACGATGAGGGTATTTCTGTTTACTTTTATGTATGCACACAAAATATGGTAAACCTTTGTTAAATTGAAACAACTTAATTTGTACTTACTTTGTTAGAAGTTGCACTTTGGAAGCGCTTCAATATGTAAAAGTAAAATATCATTTTCATGCGATTTTGGTTTTCGGTTTCAGATACCAAAATAGAACAGCGTTTTTTAAGTACCTCGAGCCAGTGGCTGGTGCGCGTGTGATGTGACGGTATGCACAGCAGAAATCTCCTGCCAGAGTTTTCTGGAAGGAAAACTGCTGCAGTTTGACAAAAGATGAAGCCGTTGCTCCACTGGGAGTATCACACATAGAAACCAGATTAGAAACGTTGTGTTTGCTGTTATTGGGAGTTGGGTCAAATACCATTCATATGAGTAGAGTTTTATTAAGATTGAAAATAAATCATATTGATACAGTATATTTTTAGTATAATAAGTAAGTGTAAGTACACTTTTATAAAGAATATTGACACATTAACATAATATACTACTTAACCTACTTAATATATTTAAAATCATCTTAAGTACATACTTCTACTTAAACTTAAGTGATTTCTTACGAACTGAAGCGATTTCAATTTTAGACAACTTTAGTATATTAATTGTGAATACATAAACTGTACTAAATATACTTGCAGATAACACACTTCTTTTTCACTTGGGCTAAGCTGAGTAAAAAGTTAAAGTTGTGCAATTTTTGTTTTCTTTTGTTTTTTTTTGTTCTAGAATTTTACGGCTTCTCACATTTCCTATTGCCATTGATCATTATTCATACTCCTGCTTGTGCATACATGACGCTCCCCCGCAGATTGTGAAAGCTTTTGGAGCAGATTCCTTCTCCCTTCTCCAAGATTGATTACATCGAAGCCGCTGAGTCACGGGAACGCAGCGCACGCACCTTGCTTTCCTTAATTCAACCCAGCGGTTTTTGCCAGAGTAAAGACTTTGCTCTCTCTCTCTCTCTTGTTTGTCTGTGTGTATGTGTGTGTGTGTGTGTGTGCATGTGTGTGTGTGTGTGTGTGTGTGTGTGTGTGTGTGCGCGTGTGCGTTTGTGTGTGTGTGCACGTGTGCGTGTGTGTGTATGTGTGTGTGTGTCTGTGTGTGTGTGTGTGTGTGTGCGGGAGGAGTGGATGGTAATAGCGGAGGATCAACGCCGCCTCTCGTTCTCCTTTGAACATCAGCGTCTGGCCGCAAACACAAATACTTCTGGATACATAGATTAGAATATTTGGAAAGAAACTTCAAAAATACCAAATAATATGAATATATAAATAAATAAATGATTGGCTGAATGCCAAATAACATTTTTATAAAAGCTTTTTGTTATATTTTATTTTCCATTTCCAGGCGGTCCATAGAAAATGCCCTGACAATGTAAAATGAGGGCACCCGGTTATCATTGTTTTTCAGTATGGGATGTTGAAGGTGTTTGGGGTGATTTCACATCACTCACGGTCAACACGGGCCAACAATTTGAGCTGATTGTAGGAATTTGTGGTTGATTTTTATATCGCCGTCCACAGCTTTTAACTCTAACTTTATTGTTTAAAATGGTTTCAGCACTTTTACCTGTGATCTGTGATTTTATTATCTCTTTTTTTTTTATTATCAGTTTTTAACGTTTATTTCCCTGCTTTTCCTTATTTCCCCACGAGCGAGCCGCATGCGGCTCTTTTGTGACTAGTTATGACTCTTTAAAGTCTTATTTTATGAATTAATTTCGGTCTTTTTTTTATTGGACTTCACAGTCCATTTATGCTATTTAAAAACATGTACAAACTATGGATGTTAAAATGTGCGACTAAACGGCCGACTCCATGTTCTCCGTGTCAACAGTAAAATGGAAACCGCACCTGCAGTGGTCCTGCAGCAGTGGCGGTGGTGCCGCGGTGTGCGCAACAGTGCACTGCAGGAGGCTTTCTCACTTTGTGTGCTTGAAAATGGCAACTTGGCATAAGATTCAGAGCAGTCTCACGAAACCCTGCGGTGCAATGAAAAATCCCATGAATCGCAATGAATGGTCCCACCTCGCCCGGCACGCCAAGTTGGGATCTTTCACCGGCTGATCCCACCTTAGCTGATCCCACCTCGCCTGGCACCGAGCCCGAGCACCGAGCCCCAAGCCCGCACCGAGCCCAAGCCCCTGCGCACCACTGGCTCGCCTCCATCCGGTCCGTCGGTGGAGCTTGACATCCTTTTTTAATATTTTGAACTATATATATTTAGATTTCGATTTATTTTATTATTTATAGCCTTGTTTATTTATTTCAAGATTTATTTCATAGGCAAATTTATTTTTGGTGTGACGGTAATGAGCTCATGTACCGCGGTGATGTCACGGGAGTATTGTGGTTATCGTCACAGCCCTTCGAGAGCGCATCTATAGAGATCTGTTTCCTGGTAGTGATCAATGGTCTGTTAACTGAGTGATCAATGTCTGATCACCTGGTTTTCACTGGCAATAGAAGCCCTTATTTTATTATTAATTATTCATATTTAATTATATTATTATACAAGTAATAACCTGGAGCTGCAATTTAATCACTGGACCATCCACGCCACCACGTCCAAATCCTCCATCTGCTTCCTCGTAATAAGCACCAAACAGCCTCCATGCAATTAATAAATTAATAAAACAACCTTTATATCAATCCACGTTTTTTTTAAGTTAAGTGCGATATTCTAGCCGATCTTCCACTGCAGCGCGGCAGCCGCAGCAGACACACGCAGTAGAGTCGGCTCCTCGCTTTCTCTACGTAACTTCCGGTTTGCCGTGTACCGCAATCCATGTGTATGCAGCACAACCTATTCTCGCGCTCTGTTTGCAGTGCGCTTTGTGATCAGCACTTGGAAGTAATTGAATTACTAGGGGAAAGCATTTAGTAATTATAATGCACTGATGTTCAGATACCTTTGACAAACTGTCAATAATACATTTGTGAATAATAATACATAATACATTTGTGGTTGCAATGGTAATAAAAACATGGTAATAATAATAAATTTCAATCATTGTATACATCATGTTTTTCATTCCTTAATTACATGTTACTAGCAGCCTTATTTTAAAATGCATAATGGTTTGATGGAGGAAAGGGACGTTTCAGAAATTTGCCTCTTGTGAAAATAATTTTGTTAATGTGGCTCCTGAGCTGGGAAAGGATGAGTACCACTGCCTTAAAGTATGTGAAGCACTTTGAATTGCCCCTTGCATATGAAATGTGCTTTACAAATAAACTTGCCTTGTGCTTTTCAATTCAATTCAATTCAAAACCACAGAGTGAAAAATAAGAAATTATTAAATAATAATAATAATTCTAAAAATATATATATATATGATCGAACAGTCAGTCCTTTGTGTGTTGAAAATCTTCCCTATTGTCGTGTCAGGTACTACTGTACTGTCTGACACTAGTCATGGCAGTTATTTAACGTCTTGTCCCCCTAAAAGAACGAGACTACAGCGCTCACGTTGCTCATCGCCTCAGCCGGCCTTGGAGGCGGATGCTATGATCAATGGAAGATTCACAGCACACAAACATTATTTGCGCCGCATATAAAAACACTGTCTCATGCTTTCCGTTTTTATCACTGTGCACCACCGCGCCATCTTCTATTCGTATTTTTAGCCCCGCGCCTCCCTGGCTCGACAGTAGTCGTTAACGGGACTGCGTTTTCACTTAAGGGTTAAAAACCTGCGTCACCTGAAAAGTGTAGCGGCTATAGTTTTTACTCCAAGACCTACAACGTGCCCTTTAATGCCAATATCGAGAAACGGTTCCAGTCGTTCGCTTTGACAGAACAGGTGAAGGAAGACAGATAGGCTTTTTAATGGCCTTTCCCCACCCCAGGGGCCTGGGTTTTGTAGGTATAAACAGCGTGGGCCGCCGGTGTTGTTTGACTGTGTGGTCGAAATACACAACACGGGAAAAGCAGTGTTCTGTGTTCAGTCATTTTTACTCCTATTTTATGGCGACATTATTATTAATTTTTTTTATTATTATTAATATTATCATAATTGTTATTTTCTTTATTATTACTAGTGCAGTGCCCGTTCAAATGCCTGCTCGCTCATCCAAACAACTTCACACTTGAACTGCTGCACGTACCGGTTGCACTTGTGAAAACACCGGGGAAATACACTCTTTCTCATGGGAAAAAAACACCAAAGTCGCTCTCACGGGACTACAAAACACTGGGGAAATACACTGTTTCTCAGGGGAGTACATATTAAGTTTATTACCTGATTCAAGTCATACACCGGGTAAATACACTCTTTCTCGCAGGAAAAAAACACACCCAAGTCACGCTTTTGGATAAACTGACTACATATTGGGGCTGCACTGCGGACGTAAGTGACTTAGTCGCCAGAGCCTTGAAGCCCCGCTGAGTGGCTCGCTGTTTCGCTTGTTTATTCAAAGTTTATTATTATTATGTCCTTGGGTCCCCAGCGATACACCCGCCAAGTGTGAAGCAGGTCGGATGCTTCAGGTGCTTCAGCATCCTGGAGACATTGTCTACCTGTTATGAAAGATGAAGAAAATGCATTGAGAAGAAAAGCAGAGGCAGGACTGTGTTTTGATCTGTTTTTAGAGCTGCTGTGTGTGTGTAGTCTGCTCCTTTGCATCCTTGAGACTTATTAGCACATCTATAGTGGTACAACGGTTGTTGAAATAATCGAAAGACAGAGAGACAGACAGAGATCATACAGACAAAGATTCCTTTATTAGTAGTAATTGTATTATTATAATTTTTGCATTATTATTATTGCTTTATATTACGTCGTCCCAGGGGGATGATGCTGCATGAAAGCGTCTTCTTTTCATGCTCCACTTTGCGGCACTACGCTTCCTCCAACTTTCACCCTCAGTTATAATCTTGACCCTAATCCTCTCTATTGTTGTCTTGTGCGTTTTAGTTCCAGCAAACATCTACAAAGTGTCGGAAGACATCACGGTGAACGAGGGCAGCAACGTGACGCTCAGCTGTTTGGCCACGGGTCGACCGGATCCCGCCATCACCTGGAGACTGCTCAACCCTTCAGGTAAGAGTCCTCCTGACACACAAGAGTAACCCCTGTGAATAATGCCAATTTTTGGGATACATATAGATTTACTGAACTTAAAATGGAGGTTATGGTGTACATTTTAAATTGAGAAAACCTGAACAATATTGGTGTAAAAATTGCAGAAGATTTAAAAATTTTAAATTTGATGTCCATCGAATGGCTCCAGTTCAATATTTTTGTGTGTTGAGGGGATTATTGGACACATGGTTTAAAGGAAGCATAGTGATGACACCCATTATGATTAAAATATGTTTTATGCTGTCCTTTAAAAATGCTGTTCATAAAGGTTATGAACAAATGTATGTAATGTAAAGTTACGCTTATTTTTAGTTTGCATTCCCAGCATAGGAATATAAATGGTTATGGGCTCACCAGTCAGCCCCACAGTCGACAAATGCAGAGTCCAACAGCTGTACGTCTTTGTAAGTGCGTCAGAAAAGCCATTGGAAAGATGTATATAATACACCAGCGGCTGGAAATATTGTCTTTGGATTTCATCTGGATTGTCGGAGGAGAGAGAAATTGCTGCGACGGCTGATAAGCCTGGAGTGTGATGGATGGAGATGCTCAGGCAGACAGCGCCGTTGCTTGATAACGTTCCCGCTCTGATTGAAAGTCTTTCTATTTCAGTGTCTCTATCAATTAATGTCACGCTTTATCAGTTCTCCAGACATGTTTTCCCAGCAAAATCAGTTTTGCGGCAAAGACAAGCAAACTTCTTCTAGGATCTAGGTGTTTTCTTCGTCTTTGTCTTCTTCTTCTTCTCATCTCTGTTGATTTTAAAGGAGAGCAGCTCGCACAGTCTGATCCTGGGAGCCATATGGATCTGTCGCATTTGTTTTATTAGGTGCGTGTGCTGCATGAAAACAGCCTTTTCAGATGCTTTCCAGCAAAGACAAAAAGGGAACCTTCAAGGTCTGGATAGCGCACAAAGTTTACTAAAGCTTTGTTTGTTAGTTTTAGACATTTTTGATATTGCAACACAATAAATGCATCTGAACATGAACAAAAAGGAGAAAGCGTCCAGCCAGGACTGGACTGCACGCCTCTGTGTCATTTGTATGCTTCCCTTTCTTTTCTTTTCTATTTTGAAGGAAGAGGTGGGCAGACCACCCTCAACAAGGCTTTTGTTCTTTAGCGAGGCAGCTTGAAACGGGGAGAGAGGCCACAGCGTGACGCAGGAAAATCCTGTCAGTGTCCTGGCAGGACGGCATCCGATAAGTCGGCATAGCCACACATGGCTCCGCAGATGGGGTCCCCACGACGTTTGCAAACAAACGGAGCTGTTGTTATTTTGGCTATTGTTTTTCAGGTGTCTTATCCTCAGGAATCCATTGTTATAGCCCAGTCAGGGGAAGGCGTAGGGGGACTGCTGAGAGAGATAATGATGTCTGGCAGCCCGCGGACTCACACTCCCGTCTGCCCGGGCAATTCCGCCACTTCAATCGGTTAGCTAGCAGGCCTTGAATGTGTACCGGTACTCCCCTTATTCACATGTTGGCGAGGGGCGACATTTAAGGTGGAATTTCAGAGCTGATCACTCGCGCCCGAGTTTGGCAAGATAACAGACCTGACGTCACGGCAACATGGTGGCGCGCACCGTTAACGGTGAACAACGTTTCCTTTGTATAGATTAATATTTATTTAAACATGTATAATGCCATTTTGAACTACTCTGTAGATTTGATTAACATCAAATTACATTAACATCATCATTACCATGGGGACTACCGACACGAATTACAGTTTTCCGAGGTCCAGTGGAACGCAGCATCACTTCCTGCTGTCTCTCGATCCGATACGAACTTGGAGCGCTTTCTAATCCACCTGAACCGCGGGCAGCAGCCTTTACCAAGGATGGCACCAGAACTGGTGGAATCGATAATGAGTGAAACCAGCTGGTGCGAAATAGAAAGCACAAACACGGATGCCCAGATTCTAAAGAAATCCCCCGTCCATGTCCATATATGGCCAATGACGTCATGGCAACCCCGAGCCGGAGCTCGCAAGCTTGTGCGTTCTAATAATCTTTTAAAAAGTGCGCTCCGACTCAATAATATATGATATATTTTACAATATGTCCACTTGATTTGTCCACTTGAGAGGGCAGAACAGAGCACCGGCAGCTTGTGAGACATGCCGGTACGCAAGAAAAAGTCACGGTACACCAAAGAGTAAAACGTACCAGCCCACTTTGAGCACTGGCACCCGCAAAAAAACAAATGCATATTCATTTTCACACGCAGGACCGCCACAACACAAAGGCACTTACAGGCGGACAGTGATAAACTCATTGCTCACATGCGCACACAGGCACGCAAACACCCCTTCAAAACCAGTTCACATCACGGTAATCTCCAAAGGCCGTGAAGTCTGGTTTCACAATTGTGTTTGATGCTCCGGCATAAGTTTGCTACCGCAACAGGAGGGCTGCATGAGGCAGATTATATTTTTGGAGGGTTGCTAGGTAACAGCTGTGACTATAGCCTACTTTCAGTTGTGTCTGATGTTCTATTGACCTACTATTAAATATGGCCTTGACTAAAAAACCTTTTTGGTTCAAATGATGAATAGCTAGAGGTGGTTAATTCCCAGGTTCAGAAAGTACATGTCCCGCCATGTTTTTTGCTCCATCCAAGCACTGGTGGACACGCAGTTGATTTCACTCATTCGTTCTACCTCTCGGTTGTGGTGTTTACCAGATGCAGGACTCAAAACAAAGAGAAGACTTTCTAGACCTGGAAGTCCCTGAAATCACAGTCATAGTATCAGGTTGGTACAAAAACACTGGAAATAGGTTTTGTACCTTCTCGACAGTTTTGGCATGTATCTCTACGGTCTTTATCCGAGGAGATGTTAGATGTCGATGTGACATGTGCTGCCAGGTAATTATATCCCCGTCTTGCTGCAAGGCGCTGGAAATGTTGCACCTCGTTTTAGCTGGCACCTTTTTATTCCAGGCATTGGGTAGTCAGTAGGCACCCTCTTCCCAATTTACCTGCCACTGTGCCTGGGATGAGCAATGATGAGCAAGCCAACCAATGATCCACCGTCAGTACCTTCGAGATGAGAGCTTTGTCAAGTCAGAGAGGGGTGATTGTGAAATATCCGCCTGATTTTCAGTGAAATATTGAAGCAAATAACATTCCTTATAGTCCTTATAGGCCAAAGAAGAAATATTACTTTATTTATACAACTTGATTTATGAGCACCATGACGCAGCAGATCCCAGTCCATTTTAAAGGCCAAACAGAAAAGATGGCTTTACAACCGTGATTTAAAAGAGTCAATAGAGGGAGCAACCTAATAAACTATTCCTTAGCTTTTGGCGGCAACAGCAAAGGCACGATCACCCTTTCGTTCGAACCGATCCAGGGACAGCCATGTGGTCAGAGAACCGAAGTTACCAAGGAGAAGAATGGGAGCGAAGGAGGTCAGAGAAATAGGTACCAATATGGGGGTAATGTGGTCCCATTTTCGGGACTTCTGTGTCAGTGTATTGCAATAGTCGAATAGCAATAGTAGTCTTCTTTTGTTAGTCCGAGTTCAGAGGCAAGGCTTGGCCAAGGCTGTAAACAAACCCACTCTGAAGATTATGATCAAATAGAAGTTTATAGTCAAAAGTAAAAGCTAAAAATTCTACTACTACTTTGACCACCAGATATTTTAAGGCATTTAACCAAAGCAGTCTGGGCGCTGAAACAGACACACAGGGCTAATGCTTATAGCCTATAAACCCCAGAGCCAATAATCTTTTGCTACACAGTGTAAGGGAAACTTGGACTTCTTTTTCTGTTCCATTTTCAGTTGTTTTTAAGGATTTGTCATGCACTTTACTGCCAGTTAAGTGTTGTAATTAGGGATGCACAGATAACAATATTCAGGGGAGGGGGTCCTGCTCCAAAGAGCTTGAAGTCAAGTGTTATATATAACACACCTCAGGGGTGTGTATATGTGGGGTTGGGCAGGCTCCTAAAACAAACTATTTTACATAATATTAAACATTCAATTATCACTCTTAAAGCTCTTCACAGCTCCGTTATTTCCATTTTCTGCCATATACTTTCTTTCCAAAGGTATATATATAAGTGAGGATTTTATACTTTGATGGGTTCCACGACCCTAATGATTGGACGATTTATGATTGAACCATGTTCAACCCAGCAATTAGCCAACGCTATGATGAAAGCTGGCCTGTGTAAAACTGCTGAAAAGTAAAAAAGTAAAATTAGCCCATTTGGTAACCGAAGCTGGGCGGCATTCTCTCGGAGTGCAGCATAGCTCATCACAATAGAGAAACACATAAGTGTTTAAGCAAACAGAGCTCTAGCCGTGAGGCATAATGGATGGGCCAAATCGCCACCAGGCTGTTTCTGCTGAGAATTCTCTTGATCTTTTTTTTTTTGCTGATTCCTGCACTTTTGTATCTCGGCACTGAACAAAACGGAGGGAGGTAGGAATTTCCATCCCAAAAATGTGAAATGTTTTTATCGCATTCCCAAGTTTGCGTCATGAAAGCTCATGGAACTTAATCATTTAGCGCTTATTCAGTTTACCATGACACACAGGACCATGTACATGGATCATCCTAAAGGAAGGTCCATGGAAAGGTCCATAATAATCTAAATGCAACCAGCCAGCGAGCAGCAATGCGTTTTAGTTTGTGTAAATGGGGCAAATTCAAAGTTGTCTATCATAGATAAACACTACAAGGCTGTAGTTTTCATGTTGAGTCATTGTTTGTACACAAATCTTTCCATTTGAATTAGAGCTCTGAGAGGAAATCATTAAGACGTTCCGCCTTCATTGATGTTGGTTCCTGTAAATCCGCAGAACGACTTGCCGCAAGCACTTCATTAAAGCATTTATTGTCAAATAAAACAAAACCCATTTCCAAAAGATGCCTTAATGCTCTTGAAGGAACTGGGAATGAAAGCCAATGAAAGGGTGGGAAAATAAAAAAAAGCAGGCAGGCTTTTGGTTTGGTTTCAGGCTTTTGCGCTGGAGCCGGCGAGCCATCGTTTGGGTTTTTTCAGTTGACAATATGTTTCCCCGCTTGTCGTTTTTTTGGGAAGAGATAGAGAGATACCCTAGTGTAGTTGTCTGAAAAGGACAACAAAGCCAAGCACGGTGTTGAGCGTCTCGTTTACATCCGACATTTGTACATTTTGCATGCGTCCGCCCCCTCTTCCCTTTGCCAACCATGAATCCATTGGTTTGGGTCGACGCTCAAAAGTAAATGTAAGTAAAGCGTAGGCTACAAAATGCATCCGTGCAGTGTAAAAGTAAATCATAGTCGTAGAGGAAATTCATTTCTTGCCTTCGGGCATTGGCACTAGAAGCGAACTCATTTCATCGCTGCAGCCGGCCCGGTTCACAGGTAACGCATTTCACACGCCGGTTCACCCGATACTGTTTTGGGTCTTGAAATTACTACGCGTTAC
>OMKR01015132.1:2846-18554 GCA_900302355.1 Cyttopsis rosea | reverse complement strand
TTGCACATCATACAACTTGGTGAACAGTGGTAGTGTGGCAGTGTGTTTTAATGTGCAGTGGACAGTAAATCGAATACACAATGCTCAGACTATAACACAACAGACTAGGGGCTGGGTGGAACAAATCAACTTAGACGGGTCAAAACAAGTGAGGCTATAGTATTGCTACAGTTATAAAAAATGTTCATGTGGCCAATGATTCATTTTGAGTAGCCAGCAATTGCACAGTTTCAAAGGTGACAATGTGGGCTTTGAGCCTTTTAAGGGTTTCACAATATCCAAATACCGTAAGTGTCTTTATTGAGGCCATCGCAACGCTCATAACACTAAATTCAGCTTTGGAATTTAAGATTTATTTTGGGAAGTTGATGATGGGGTGGGGTGGGGCGGTGAAAACTGCACCAGTAAGGAAATTAAATATGTGTTTGTTTAACAGGAAGTGAAAAACAAGATGCACTGGGTTTGCATGTGCATCTCACAAGCTCATCTATTTACTGTACTTTCTAGTATCTGGAGATGCGCTTCAATAACACCATTCGGATCATTGGGACGAGCATGTACATCATACAGACGGTAACTTCAATGTAAAATGAAATTGTATTTTAAACACAATAAAAGTGGTATCTACCAATCTTTATTTTGTTGTCCAACAATTAAAAGAACCCAACCCTGAAAGTGGCACATTATTCATATTACAGTGCACAGCATTTCCGCCTTCTTTTCCAGTGTTTGAATTGTTAAAGGTATTCCAACAGCTCATCAATGTGAATAACAGGTTTGTTTACATCCAATCCTCTAATGATGCATTTGCTCTAGGCCCTGTACACCGGTTTGGTCATCTACGCTCCCGCTCTTGCACTGAACCAAAGTAAGTCCTGCCTATACCCAACTGAACCGGCTTCGTTAATATTCCAATCCTCGGTTCATCTTCCCAAACCGCGGCCACAGAGAAGCTCCTGCATAATGATTTTAATATGTTTGAACTCGGTCAAGACTAAACAAGAGCGGGAGCACCTTTTACCGTGATTAAATTGTCAGTGTTGTTGCGATGTTGTTACATTGCCTATACAGTGTTTTATATTCTTTAATTTAATACATGTGCCGCCCCCCACCCCCCCTTTCCAAACCTATTTCTACAGATTTCTACATAGGAGAAATGTACATACTCTTATTGCGTCTTATCCTAAATCCTAAATCGTATCAATTTAGGATTAAATCACAAATTAGGAAAACACGCTGTCATGAGTTTTCTTGGTATCATTAATAACAAAACCCTTGTTTCTCAGTCACTGGACTAGACCTTTGGGGGGTGCTGGTGGCCACAGGAGTGGTGTGCATCATCTACTGCACTTTGGTTGGTAGGATTCATTGCAAATTGTAATCAAATCACTGAACTGTGTACCTCTTCCAAAGATAACAGTGTATTTAATTTCAATAATTCAATAATTATTTGACAATAATAATAATAATTTAATGCCAGTAATTCAATAAACCATTTAATTTTAATTAATTAATTAAATTCACTTCAATTTATGCCAAATTATTTTGCAAAGTTCATCTTGGCTTCTATAAATTAAGAGCACATTTATTGGACGCTAGTATGCGGTTCTAATTGTGTTATATATCATTTTGTTTATATTGTTGCACGTTGAACATAAGCATGAACCTTCAAGCTCCAAGGTAAAACCCCTGCCCACATTAAAGTCTGAAGCTAACCCCGACTCGCACTGTGCACGTCAGGGCGGCTTGAAGGCGGTGATCTGGACCGACGTGATACAGATGGTGATAATGCTGTCAGGTTTTGTTGCCGTCATCGCTAGAGGAGCCGTGCTGCAGGGAGGCCTGGGGAAGATCTGGGAAGATGCTGGCAACGGAGGCCGTCTTGACGCATTTGAGTAAGCGAACAAACACAGTACATAGACATGCTCCCAAGTGTTTGACCTGATGTGTGATGTTTTGCCTTTTCAGGGCAATACAGGCATTGTAAATTACAGATGGTAGATAGGCTGTGAATCTAATAAAAAATATATCAAAATGAACTTTGACCCTGGATTGTCTTTAGTTTCTGTGATAAATTGTAGTAGGTAAAAACAATACCAAGGTAACAAGTATTGTAATCATTGTGGACCATCATTCCTATACATAGACCATACATACTGTACATACCATGTTAGATATCCTGTGCATATCCAGTTAAAATCCAGTTTACCTTTGATCCCAGCTTTGACCCAGACCCATTGAAGCGCCACACGTTCTGGACCATTGTGGTGGGTGGAAGCGTGATGTGGGTTTCAATTTACTCCATCAATCAGTCCCAGGTGCAGCGCTATGTTTCCTGCAAAACCCTAAAACACGCCAAAATGTAAGCACTTAACACAGCAATCATCATATCAAGAAATTAATATGGATGCACACGACAGCGGCGGTTTGTGTCGATAGACTGGAAAAAAGTAGAAAATCATGTTTGACCTTGTGGTGTAGATCTACCAGATGAAAACTGTTCCCACGATGTTTAATGTATCTTTTTATTTTTCTTTAAAACTCTTATCTCCACCCGAGGGAATAACTACTGTGATCCTTTCTTAAATCTCTCAGGTCCTTGTATGTGAACATGATCGGCCTTTGGATAACTCTGAGTCTGGCCATGTTTTCTGGCCTCACTATGTACTCCATTTACAAGGACTGTGACCCTCTCACTAACAACAATGTAGGAGCTCCAGACCAGGTGAGCGTAATGCAACAGCCTAGTATACGATCCAATTGAGATGGAAATTTTATGGAACACTAGTAGAGTATTGTCACATAACTACAAACATCAAGGCTTACAACATGTTTTTGTTGCTTCAGTTGCTTCCCTACCTTGTGATGGATATTCTGGCAGACTACCCTGGGATACCCGGTTTGTTTGTAGCTGCAGCCTATAGTGGCACGCTCAGGTGAGGCCTAAATCTCCACATTAAACACACAGCGGTCAGTGGGAAAAGGCAGGTAAAAGCCACAGTGTCCGTACTGATAAAGGATGTACGGGAGAGAGCGAGAAACCAAAGCCTCTGGTAATGACGTCCTGTATCTGAGACTCGGCAATGGCCAATAAATGATTACATCGAAGACAGGAGTTTAAATATCGCAGCCTACACTTCACTGTGTGGAATGCTGTTTTCTGTCTGGCGGCTGACCGGCTGTACGTGCATCTGTTCCAGCACTGTGTCGTCCAGCATCAATGCCCTTGTTGCCGTCACTGTGGAAGACTTTGTCCGGCCGCTGTGGAAAAACGTGACGGAGAAGCAGATTTCCTGGATCAACATGGGACTTAGTGAGTCGTGCTCTGCCAGTGATAATTTGTGTTATTAGAATTTAATATATAGAAATGTCATCCTATCCAAACTGACCGGCATTGTTGAGGAGAAGAGCTGTTGTCCATATTATCCGGCATCTTAGTTCATTTCACTCAGTTTTTGTCAATGATACCAAACTGCCTTTTAAAAATGGCTCTGAATTATATATGTAATATATATAATAGCCATTTGTGTCGTTCTCTTTAACATACAGTGATAAATCGTTGTTTGTGCTGATATCTGAAGTGTTTGTGAACAGAACTGCAATAACAAAAGAAATATAACGTGCACTAATAACTTTAAAGGTGCAGTGTGTAGAATTAGTGGCATTTTGCGGAACGGACTTGTCAGAAATGGAATGGAATATGGAATATAATATTCCCAAGTATGTTTTAATTAGTGTATAATCCCATGAAAATAAGAATCGTTGTGTTCGTTAGAATGAGCCGTTTATATCTCCACGGGGGCTGGAGAATCTTCCATGGAGGCCGCCATGTTGCACCGCCATGTTTCTACAGTAGCCCAGAACGGACAAACCAAACACTGGCTCTAGAGAGGGACTTTCGTGTTTTTCGCAGATTCTCCTACACAGACGCCGCCATTTTGCACCGTCAAGGACACGGAGGGGAATTCATTTGGTTGCAATCTGCAACCTCACTGCTAGTGACCACTAAATACTACACACTGCACCTTTAAAACCTGCCTGGCTGCTCACAGTATTGTGTCTTCCGCTTAACATCTGAATTGTTTGCAGGTGTATTTTTTGGTTTCCTTTGCATTGGCATGGCAGGAGTAGCTTCTGTGATGGGAAGCATTCTGCAAGTAAGCATGGTTATTCTAATGATCTATAAGGCATAGTTCGTTTTATGAATTAGTTTGTAGTGCCACAGCCCCACCTGCTGGTGACAGCAAGTGGTGCTGCCCTCAGGCCACATCTCCTGAAAGTTCTCTTTTCTCTAGGCTGCTCTGTCCATATTTGGGATGATTAGTGGGCCTCTTCTTGGGCTTTATCTAATGGGAATGTTTTTCCGCACAGCAAACTCAACAGTGAGTATTTATAGGACGCTAATCATTGTCATCGGTTGTACACCCATGCCTCCATACAATTTATTTTACTGCCGCAACACTATTGATTATTGCAACATAAAACTAAAATATCACAATGCATTTCCTCACATGGCAGCATGCCATCTCATTTTAATAATCATTCCTTTGCAGGGAGGTATTGTGGGACTGTTTACAGGCCTTGTCTTAACCCTGTGGGTGGGCATCGGGTCCCAGCTATACCCAGCCACGGCAGATAAAACGAACCCCCTCCCGGTCAGCACGGAAGGGTGCAACACAATGGGCCAGAACTTCACCACAGTGTCTCCGTGGACCAGTGCACCACCTCTGGGCCTACAGACCACAGTGTGAGTGGCCCCACAGTTTTAGTGAAGTAAAGGGTCTGAGTACTTCTTCCACCACTGATGGAAGTGATAGATGTGTCGTATTTTTAGAAGCAAAGTCAAAGTGTCAAAGTGTTTTTATTTGTCAAATGAACAGTACAACACGAGGTCATTCCGAGCAATGAAATTCTTGGGGCATTCTTGCAGGCAGCAACTACGTAGTAGAAGTAAAAATAATAAAAATTTAAAAAGTTAAGAATTTAAATTTATTGTATTTACTACTACGTAGTTTGACTTTGCTTATAAAAAAAAAAAAAAAAAAACGACACATCCATCACTTCCATCAGTGGTGGAAGAAGTACTCAGACCCTTTACTTCACTAAAACTGTGTGTTTATAAGAGCAGAATAACAAATTTGTCGTACTCTTGTGGTACCGAATGTGATGTACACATTGAATTGGATATTTCTCTCTATCAGAGGCAGATCAGCCCTGGCAGACAACTGGTACTCCCTGTCGTATGTCTACTTCTGTCTGCTTGGCACGCTGGTCACCATGGTCATTGGGCTGCTGGTGAGCATTGTCACAGGTGAGCCGAGCCAGGCCCTTCGGATTCGGACTAAATAATCAATAATGTTATGGAAGACGTGGCTAGAAACGGGACTATTGGTCATTTGGTTTCTCGTCGACTTTTAGGTGGCTACAAGCAGGAAGGACATAACGCGGCTCTGTTTGTGAAGAAGAGCGACTTTGCTTATTTCAGCTGCTGTAGCAACTCCGAGGTAAAAGTGCAAATAAAGGGGGGATTTAGTTTCTCTCCAAATAACTAACACTTGGAAGTTGTAGAGTGTCCAGTGGGTCATGGGAGATTATTGTCTCTAATGTTGTATCACTGTGTGTTTTCCTTTCCAAACAGGCACCAGACTCTCATCTGAAGATCGGAGTAGACGCTGGGTTTGATATAATGGATGTTGAAAAAGTAACTAAATTGTAATATGAATGAAACTGTGAGCAACATAATGCAACCACACCTTCATAGAGAGATGTTTTCTCTCTCTGTCCTGTTCTGCATCTAACAATGAACTTTTACCTGGTAATATAGTGATACCACAGTGTTTACTGAGTAAACACTGTGGTATCACTAGGAAATGATGCTGCTCAGTCAGTCTCAGAGCAACAGCTTTTAACTTGGAAATTTACTTGTAAATTAAACTTGTAAATACATTTAATATTCCTTATATGTGTGTGAATCAATAAGAACGCTTATGCTTGTGCTTTTTGTTTCTCTCAAAAACACATATATACGGAAATAAAAATGTTTTTGAAAGAAAGCGTTTTAATGAACATTCTACTAAATGTGTTTGTGTGGAAGTGAGTGATGAGACAGAGAGAACCAAAGAGCAAAGAGGGTCAATAGAGCGATTTGCTCGGCCCATACTAACCTTGCCCCTTGTCCCCACGGCAACACAATGAATGATACAAAGAAGTGACCCGCCCACTTTCACCTGCCACTTTGCCAAGAAGAACAATCATTTAGCTGTTTGGAAGGGAGTGGAGAGCTCACAGTCACACTGAAGGGAGGGTGAAGGATTGCCAGGGAAGTTATCAGTTTCTAGTCTCATTTTACAAGCAGTGCACGGTAAGCCAAACAATATAAATTGTGTACTGTATTAAAAGTGCTTGCTCATAAAGATAAATTATTCTTTGCATACTGTACAAGATGTGAATTATAAACCTTGAGATACAGTAAAAGGTTCATTGGGAGTGTTCTGGCACAAACAATCTTTTTGAACTATCAATCGAATTCTACTCCATACTGCAGGATGTAATCTTTCAACTTGTCTAACAAACCGATGAGGACTATGAATATGATGAGTAGGATTTTTTTACTTATCACAGTTATTCAATATTTTATTTAACTGGTAAGGTGAACTTGCATTCCCTTTGTTCCTTACTTCAGAACTCACAATGGTCCTGGTCCCGGAAACACGTGTTGTCTTGCTGGCATGTAGCCTTTTTGCTCTTTCCTTCTCTACTACTTCAACACAATCAGTGAAAACAAACTTGAAGACGTTTACCAGTTTGACGAGCACAACCCTAACCCCTAGTGTGAACCCAACAATCACCTCTCTCTCGGTTATAATATCGAAAAACACTGACGAGCCGGCGGTGTCGACAACTGATACTTCAGCGCTTCCTGAAGGCACAGCTCAACTTTCCGGCACTACCCAAGAATCTACAAAACAATATCCCACAGCTACAACACCCAGGTGGCTGTCCGAAGCGGATGAAGAATCCCTCTCGACCACAAACCCCAGAAGTGACTCTCCGATCTTGACAGTGCAAACAAGCCAAGCGACTCCGACGACTCTGGATATTATTTCTACAACTGATAACACGGCAGCTAATGCTACCGAGTCGACTGAAAGTGTCGTTCCCACTGTCCACGCAACCACTGTATCGGGGCATGATGCCACACACGGTGAGCTTCAAGCTTCTTGTTCGCAGAGGTATTCACGCTCCTTAAAATGATTGATTCCCGGTATCTATTTATCTGTTATGATCTAGAATTATCAACGCATTCACTAATTTAAACTTTTGCAAAATTACCTTTTCGTCATCGTTTCTATCTTGCTAGGTTTGGGATTCAACAATTCAGAGAAGAATATGATTATTCTATTCAGCGTGCTGCTTGGTGTTTTTGCTTTGGGATCAGTCAGTTATATTTTCCATCGACTCAAACAGAAAATCCAATATTCGCATCAACCTCTTTACGACACTGACGATGCAGGTAAGAATTTTATATTCCCCACCTATCATACACATAAGACACTCTTTTTGTTATTACCCCCCACAGACTAATTCCAATTTCAGCAGATCAATTTGCAACAGATGACGACACGCTTGTTATTTCTGGAGGACTTTATGACGGCCGCGAAATCTATGACAATCAACCCACGGCCACGACAGATCGATCTCTCCGCCTCGAGTTCCTTCCCGGGGAAAGAACTCCCACATTTCAACACAAAAGCATTGACGGGCCATTTGACTTTAATGCAGTTTAATCTATTTTCTCTGTAAATTGTTCTTGCTGTTTGTAGCTGATAAGATAATAAACAGAATATATTTTAAATGCTTGGCTTTCATGGAACAAATGAATATGTTTATAGTTAACAAAGCCTGCATATACCGCTGGGGCTTTTATAATTCTTAAACAATGTAAACAATGGAACACTGTCAAGAATGTCAAACACAACGCGAAAACAAATGAAATGTCTTAAAAACCTAAATATACTGAATTACTTTTTTCCACCTAAACCTGTATGTATAGAAAAATTCAACTCTTTATGAACACCAACTTAACAGCAACTGCTGACGACTAATACCTTTCTGAAACATACAAGCGCTATCTACGCAAAGATTTTTTCGGCATTCTTCTTCTTCTTGTCAGAGCCAGTGACAGTAGTCCAACCGGCGTCTCTCATCCTTTTAATCGCAGCACGCTTCAGCGAATTCCCTGGTGATTTGTGACTGGCAGGGCTCTGAATCTAAAATGAGGATGGATGCATATTTATTAATTGAAGAAGAACAATAGCCTCAGACATAAATATATATGGTACAGACTATATATACTATACATGGTAGACTATATACAATAATACATTTAAAGAATCCTGTTACCGTCTTGAAGATTTTAGGTTTGTGTTGTGGAGCAGAGACTCCCGGCTCAGGGTCAAAAGCGTAGGTCTATTAGGGGAACATTTAGCCATTTCTGTTAGTCTAACCCATATTTGTTGAAGCTAAGCCTCACAATTAACTACAATGAATCCTCTGCGATAAGAAACTGTTTACCAGGAGATCATTATTCTCAGAGCTGTCAGACTTGGCTTTGAGCACCAACGTGCTCGTTCTCCATGGTGCTGCTTTTTCAGCAGACGGGGGTGTTAGAACCCTATAAGACTGTGAAAGGATTCAAAGATTAACTATTACTGTATATATACTGTATATTGACTAGCTGTATAAAGTTATTCGGACTTTCACCTTGATCTTGGGTGTCGCTTTCATTGACGAGCTCCAAGATGGCGTCTTGAGGTCTTCTTTCTGCGATTAAATATAATCGGAGTGATTCTAATTCTCTAGCGTCACAGACTGAGCTGAATTGTTTGATATGATGGTCTCTAGAGTCCAATATTAAATTCAATTTAAACTGGTTTATGCCTTGTTTTTTGGTGTGCTCCACTTCGAGCTCGAAGAGGGAGTTTTGATCTTTTCCATGTAAGTTTCCTATAAAAACAATCATTCACTGTAACAACTGTGAGATAACAGCGGGACACAGGTTCATACTGTAATGTGAGTCCTTGGTATCTCAACTGCAATTCATCAGAAGGGTTATGTAAATTTACTTTAGATAATGCTTCAGCTCTTTTGGTGCTGTTCCCAACGGGGGTTTTGAGGAATTCCGTTTCTAATTCCTTCCAAATAAACAATGCATTGCCATTAATAAAAAAAGGATAAAACATTTTTTTAACTTTTACTGGTTCTTATTATTTATTTTTTACTTTTACTGGTTGTTCTTTTTTACTGACAATTTCAGCAAAATAATTATGACAATTATTATTCATCTCAAGATCTGGTTTTCTTTCTTGGTCTTAATCAAATGATAATAATATACAAAAATACATATTTTGTCTCTTTAGGTATACCTCCTTATTTCTGGTCTGTTGATCTGTTGGTCTTGTTGATCTTTCTTTCTCTAACTCTTTTAACTCCTTCTGTAAGAGTTCCTAATGGCAAATGCAGGAAAAAAGTCCCTCAAAGTGTGACTTACAAAAACCAGAAACAAATCACAATTTAGTTTGTATACCATAAGAAAAACGTACCATCTCTGCAACTCCTTTCTTCAGCTGTTTCTTCAGGCAATCATTTTCAATCTCACTCTGTGCAAGCTCCACCTCCTAAAGGGAATACTTCACTTAATACAACACTTCTTTAGTGTTAACATGCAGCAGCATTCTTAAAATCTACCTTTTCGTACCAGTGAGCCTCTTTGGGCAATTGCCTGCATCTCTTTCCTCTTGTTCTCGTCAAGCTCTGCATCCTTTTCTTCAATCATTCGGTCGTACTGGTTCTGATAATGACAAAGCCCAATTTATGTCACATGCTGCGGGCGTTTGGTAGATGAATAGCAATACTTCCATCGCATTAAGTGAAATGGCGAAATAAGTTATTTTGCCTTATGTTTTTCCATTAGTGTAACCATGTCGGCTATCTTGTGTTGACATTTTAGTTCTGCATCTTCCCTGATGTTATCTGCTTCTGAAGCTGTGAGTTTGAGCATTTGCACCTAAACAAAGAATGAATATTTTTATATTATCATTGTAACTTGCATTTCAACATTCATGATAATTCACATAGAATTACGATAATAACCTCATTTTCAAGCTCTGCTGCAGTAGACAATTTGGCACAAAGATCTTCAAGCATTTTTTGACGTTCTTCCTCGTACTGCCTTTTAACATCGTTGTACTCAAGTTTTAGAATATTGACCTGAGGTAAAATGTATGTAATAAATTAATAAACTAACACATTACAGATTAGATGGATGTGAGACAGGGGTGTTGGAACTGGAGGGTAATTACCTTGTTTTCCAGTTGACTGCACTTTTCAATCTCTTTTGCCATTTGGCTCTTCAGTGTTTTATTCTGAAAGTATATAACACAGCTTTGGTCTAATAATAACCACTACGTGTCAGTATACTCTTATTTAGAACAGCTATACCTCTTTGTGACATTCCTCTAGGGCCTTTGACTTAGTTTCAAATTTTGTCTTGAGATTGCACAGCTAAGAGACCAAATACTCCTATTAGTTCCAGACAAGTTATAATAACAAGTTGTCTAATTTAGTCTAACTGCATCAGATGTCACCTTTGCTTCCACTGCTTTGATCTGCTTTTCTTTTTTGACCATTTTGTCCTTCAAATCCTCACACTGTACAATAAGAAAGGCACAAGATACTTAACTTTAGACACCATTATGGTAACTTAATAGTTGTTTTTTCTGTCTTGACATGCTTACACTTTCATCTGTGTTCTTCTGCAAGTCCTCCATTTTTTCACATTGTTGCTGAATTATGGTTTTCAGGGATATGACTTCCTCTCTATTTAATGACAATGTGACATATATAAAACAAATGTAGTACTATATGCAACAATTACAACCTGTAGGTCCAGCCAACTTACTGCAACTTTTGGTTGTCCTCTTCACATCTTTGAATATCTCTTGTGATCTGAACCTCCCTTTCCGCACTCGCCTGATTGGTTAGAGCATTTCGATGTTGGTAATGCAATAGTATAGGGAGCACAGTATGTATATCTTGATGATCGATAAACACATTATTCTTTGCATAGACCTTGAGTTTTTCTCCAAGAGTTCTTGCTTCAAAGGATCCACTCTCAATCTGCTCTAGGATTATCTTTTTCTCAGCCTGCACTTCATTAAAACTTGACATGAGCGCTTTATACTGTACTCTTAAGAATGAGACACAAGTAAACAAGTTATTTCAGATACACTGTTAACTGAAAACCTTGAATAATATGGATATTGTTTATCCTTTATATGCTGTACCGTATATACACATTCTATTAAGTATTAAATGATTGCATAGGAACTCACTCATGCTGCATGATGTCCTTTTTCAGTTGCTCCATATAAAAGGTGGATGCTTCATTTTTCTGGATCTGGATCAATAACTGACCCTCCATCTCCTGCACCTTAACCTGGGGGCAGTACATACACCTCATATCTTTCTATTGATACTATAAATTGTTCAATAGTATTGTAATTCACGATATTGGGCACTGAAATCAAGATTGTAAAATAAACCTCAGTCACATAGGCCTTCTCCTTCAAATCAGCGTGTGCATTTTTGGCTGCCACACAAGCCTTCTCCTGTAGATCCTTCTCCACAGACGCAGTCTCAGCTTTGCTCTGTGTGGCAATTATATGTAAAATTGTTTATTAAAAAAATTGTAATCTCCGGAATTAAGGATAACTATTCATGTTATATTTTGAGATTTATGTTTATATAACCTTATAGAGACCGACTTCCTCATTTTTCCTTGAAAGCTCAGCTGTGAGTTCTTGAACTCTAACTTGAACAACCTGGTTCTTTAACATCAGAGAATCAATGGATTTGCATTCTATGTCCTATGGAAAAATTAGAAAAGTGTATTAGTTAGTAAAAGTTATTGTGTCAGTGGCAGGAAATGCACACATGCAATTAATAAAAATAGCATTTACCAGTTTGTCCTCCAGGATTTGGATTTGTTCATCTTTTTCTGCACTCCGCTCTATGGTTTCTCCTAAACAAATTAAATATTTATAATTTGTTACTTTTAGACATTTATAATGGTAATAGTAATTTCATATATTTAAGTGATGTTTACCCAACACTGTGGTTGTCCTCTCAAGCTCCATTGCGATGTTTGTAAGCTTTAGTTCTAGTTCCTTTGATCTTGAAAATAAGTAAAAATGAGAATAATATGTTAAGAGTAATGCAATGCATTCTCTAAATTATGGCAAATTTTCAAAACTAAATTATACCTTTCTATCTCAGATGTCAGTGAGTTTTCACATTCGTTTACAGTGACCTGAATCCTCATCAGCTCATTTGCTTGTTGAACTTTATCTTTGTTGAGCTCCTCTAATTTTGAATCCTTCTCGAGCATTATCTGTGCATATTCTTCTTTATTCCTCTCCTGTGCTACAGTGATAGCTTCATTTTTTTTCTTTGAGGAAAATATGATATTTCATTCAAAGTACACAGTATACAATAGTCTACTTTAATTCTACTATGAAGACTTCTAACCTCAGTTTCTTTGTAGAGCTGTTCTGCACTTTGCACCTTTTCTAGAAGGGATTGTTGTTCATTTTTTGAGCTTTCGACAAGTTCATGGTATTGATCTGTAAATAATACTTGGTGGTTTAATAGTTTTCCATGTAATTATCAACAGCAATTATAATCTTCAAATTGGTTCAGTGGAATTCTCCTAAAATGTCATCATCCTCACATTAGCCACTGTGCACACTGCATAATAAATACAAACAATGAATAGTTAATGAAAGCGCTTCTGAGTAGTCACCACCAATTTCTATCAAAATATCACTGACAAAGAATAACATAAGTTACGAATACACATAAAATAATCGTACTATTGGCTTTTTCAAGTTGTTTGCAACTCTCCTTGGTTTCCTGCAGATTGAGCAGGATTTCTTGTAGTTCATTCTCCCTATCCTTCAATTTAGTCTTAAGAATTGTAACCTGCAAACGCATTAGGCATTCTTTAATAAACAAATACGAGATTACTTTAAACTAAAACAAAACCAGTTAATGTTAAGCACACATTAATTCAAATTGATTTTTACTAACCTCCTCATGTTTCATGTTGTATTCTTGCTCAAATTTATCTTTTAGATCTTCAAATTGCAGTAGGCCCTCTTTGACTGAAAACATAACATTATACTATACAACCCACAGCAAGATCCTATTTGCTAACAAGTTTTGAATTGAAAAGTTTCTTGATTTCAGTTTTAATGCAAACATTTTTTCCAAAGCTAATTTATTTTCTTCCTAATCTTAACAGTCGTTCTAAAATAACTCATATTAATCTTACATTGAATACACACCCTGCATCATCTGCTGTCGATCAGCTTCTGCTTGAGTTCGAAGCTCCTCAAATGCAGCAATCATTCTCTTTGGAACACATTTTTTGAACCAACAATCAACCATTGTGCGCAATATTTTCATGAATTCAATATTTAATAATTGTATTTACCTCAATATGTTCACTATTTTCCATGAAGAGATGTTGTGTCTTCCCTCTCTCAGATTCAACTATGGGAAATCAATAGGTGCATCGGTATGTATTATGTATCAGTATGTATATCTGGGAATCATTTGGTTGTTGGCAATTTTAAATGTAACTTACATGAATGCATTTTCTCAGCAGAACGTTGAAAGGTATCTTTCAATATATTGCACAAGTTCCTTGTTGCATTGTTCCTGTGGTAATTATTACAACAGTATCTTATCAAAATATGCCCATCCAAAATGTTGAGTATTTAGGCTCTACTAAAACAGTGTATTTAGCAAAAATAGAACAAAATACAAACAAAGCACTTACTTGTTCCTCAAATCTTCATTTTCACTAATCTGTTCCTCAAGCTTTATGCTAAGACTTTCATTTCCAAACTGTGATAAGGAGAGAGCACATAAGAGTTATACATATAACTACTATAATTAGCTGTTTAGAATTTTCTCTGTGAATAAATAGTTGATCAAATATTTATACAAAGAATCAGAGAGAATTGTAATTATGCGGATGCACACACCTGTAATTCTTGAATGGCTTTACGCTGAGTGTCAATTGTTCTTTTATTTTCTTGCAGTCTCCGTTCCTTTTGCACGGTCTCTGAGTCAATTTTGACTTTCCAACACTTTATTTTATCAACTTCGTCAAAAAGCTTGGAATAGAGCTGTTCACCGTTGCACTGATTCTGGAGAACATTCAGCCATGGGCATATAAAACGACACATTACATTACATTATGTAATTTAGCAGACGCTTTCGTCCAAAGTGACTTAGAACATATTGGTACACCGATGGAGGCAGCCGTGCAAGGCTCATCGGGAGCCGCCATCGAGCCAGCAGGCTTCCAATTACTAGACGACGCACTCTACCTCCTGAGCCACCGACACCTTACAATGAACTGTTGTGAGGACTCAGTCCATACTGTATGGCCCTTTCTACACGGTGCATGGCGTGACGTACCTCATAGTTTTCTATTGACGGTCGAACTCTTGTCTTCGGCACATCTTTGAAGAAGACATGATATTGGGTAATGCTTTTATGAATTATTTGCCACATTCTCATTTAGAAATGTAGCTAAATCACGTTAAATACCTTGTCTTGTGGGTTTAGTTGGCACGGCCATGCTCGTTTTGGGGGAAGTATCTTTGTCAAGGCATTTATAGTAACTCTGTGGGTGAAAACAACAACAAATGTAATTACTTATTCTAGATGCCACTGTGTCAACAACCTAGATAGACGCTGTAATAATAGATCGATAGATAGATACTTCAGTCGTCCCCGGGCGGAAATAGGGGCGTCACAGCAGCACACGCCGGAACTAATAGGCAATTAAAATAAAACAACCGTCCAGGTGGAGTCAGCTGGCTACCTGCCGCAGCGGCCGCATGAAACCAAGCGAGTCCTCGGCTGCCTCCCGCGGGCCGACAGAGGCGCTCTGCGCTGGGCTCACCCTGGGAGGCTTCCACAGCTTGAAGATGAACCCCGTGTCCCTCTCCATCCTGGAAGAAATGGCCATAAGATCACGTCATTGGTAGATGGACACTTCCAAGTAAATCAGAACTGCTGTGTAAACTGCCTTTAAATCCTAAAATCCTGAAAATATCTTGTAAACAACAAAATAGGAGCATCATGCTCGTCGTTTAGCTAGCTACCGCTGACAGGCACTGGCGCGCTGCTTAAAATGACAGATTTTACACAAGAAAAATGCAAAATTACGACTTTAAATATAATTGTAGAAGTGAAATTCTATCTTTTATCATTTTAATTTAAATTCAAGAAAGTTTTGCTGATAAAAAAAAACAACAACAACACAACGTTTACGGCCCAACGGTTGTTTTTAATCCGACCAGTGGCATGTGCCAGTCAGCAGGCGGTTATGATGCATTCCATTCAACTCGGAACTCGGAAAAATCTGATTCTCCTACTGGGAAAAGTAGAAGAAACGTTTACTGTAAAAGCCAGAATTCCAAGTGCGAATGTCCGATTTATTTATTTATTTATTTTTACCAAGATAACTAAGCTAACGTCACAGCAGAGGGTGAATAAAGTTCACCCTGTGTGGAATCCCCACTTGCCACACGAACACACATTTACTGCGGATTTACACCCCCCCCCCCC
>OMKR01015105.1:3138-14817 GCA_900302355.1 Cyttopsis rosea | reverse complement strand
TTTTTTTATAGGTCCCCTTTAAACTTAACCGTCATAGAGAACTGATTTTATTTGGTGCTTATGTTGAATTGAAAGTTTATGAGACGTTACTGGAACCAATTAGTAAAACCGCAGTATTTTTTATTTATTTATCGATCTATTTATTTATTTATTTATTTATTTATTTATTTATTTATTTATTTATTTATTTATTTACTTATTTTTACTTTGAGCCCATGGCTTTTTAGATTGTTAAAAAAAAAGAGATGAGAACAAAAATATTTCCACTGGTTTCTGTGATGTGCAGAATGTATATTATAGTAGAAAGCGATGACATATGAGTTAAAAAACAAACCCGTTCTTTCAATTTTTGCCAATTCCCGCAATTTTACTGCAAAAAACCCTGCAAATTGCATTGTAAATTTGGAGAAAAGCTGCTGCAAAGTCAAGCATTTACGGTCGCAACGATCACGGAAACACATCTGGAGGGTCTGCGTATTTCTACACTACAGTGCTCTGTGAGACGCGATTTGGGCGTGTTTCTCACCTCTTGGCCATGGGGAAGTAGCGGGAGCACTCGGTGCCGTCCCAGGCGCAGTACGGGTCCCTGGCCAAGCAGCACTCAGCGCAGGCCTTTCCGTAAACCTCACAGCGATGCAGCGGCATCTGGGACACGCCGATCGCTGATCCCAGGTACAGTTGTTGCTGCGAGAGGCAGAGGAAGTAAAAAAAAAAAATTAATATCAAGACAGATCTAGAAATGTGTATCTTGAATGACAGAGAACGTTTGACACGCTGCCATGTGACGTTTGTAGTAACATATGGATTGTGTGATAGTTTAACTAATTGAGCAATTTGGATGGAAAAAGATAGATGTTGTTTATTTTATCTCATGGAAGTGAGACATAAAACTCAGGAATGCGAACCAACCCCATTAGACATTTACCGCCCTCATGTTGACTGACTACCTGTTTGGTTGACAGTAACAATTTAGATCTTACGTAATGCCAGACGGGTA
Source organism: Cyttopsis rosea (assembly GCA_900302355.1). Taxonomy (NCBI): domain Eukaryota; kingdom Metazoa; phylum Chordata; class Actinopteri; order Zeiformes; family Parazenidae; genus Cyttopsis; species Cyttopsis rosea. The sequence goes on along the minus strand of OMKR01015105.1, from coordinate 13,820 downwards.
AATCTGAAGCTTTGTAAACATTGCGCCGCTGACAAATGTGCCTTTGTTCCGTGATCCAGCCTCACGGCTACAGTTGTGCCACACCTGGACGAGAGTCACTTCTGTCACTTCCATAAAAGACATACAGGTGTGGGAACAGTAGAGCCTATCAGTCCCTCCCCACTGCAGCTCACTGACATCTGCAGGTTTATTTCACCTTCATTGTGCCCCATTCAAGCACTTACTAACAAGTAGAGTTATTTCAAATTGAGGTTGCCCTCTTTTTTGTAGGCCCATTTTTCTTTCTGTGCTACATCTATAGTGAAAAGTATCTCCATCACCTGCTTGGTAGAAAGCTCCATCGCTGTTATGGCAGTGGGTTCCTGCAATGACATTGCACCGGAGTAAATCAAACTGCTGCGACCTCATTTATCAGCACCAAAGTAGATTCGGCGCCTAACCACCCTACCCTGAAGACGGTCATCTCCTCCAGAAGGACTTCCTCCAGGTCATGCCAGGACCCTCGGGGGATGGACACCATCTTGAGCACCGTCCCGATGTCTTATTGCGCAATGACAGAACACGCCCCTTTTATCAGCATCACGCCCAGAATACTCACTCAAACATCCCTCTCCCGTCGTTCACGTAATTCCATACCTGTGCCTATAAACATGACGTCGTACTGGCCGTCCTCCGCTTCCACTTTGTCCACCACGATCTGAGTGAACTGGTAGTCCACGTCCGTCTTCACTATGATCGGCCTGTTGTTGATGGGGTAGACGGGGTTGAACATGGCGGGGTGACTCCTGGCGAAGGTTATCACCTCATCGGGGAGGTCCTTGGTCGTGTCGAAGCCTCCAAACGTCTTGCTGGGACACTGCGGAGAAAGGGCTTCCTTGGTCAGCGCTTCGGAAACGACGGGAGAAGCGACAGAGGAGTGTCTAGAACGAGCTTCCACACATTACTCACCGTGCCGGGTCGCGGGTAGGGAACGCGGCCCTGGAAAGGAACCCACTGGTAGTTGGGTCCGTCCCTGTGGGCGTAGGGGCCCAGGAAGACCCTCCTGATGTCCACCATGCTGTACAGACACACCGCTGACCCCTTGAAGATGTTACTGAGGGGGGAAGAGGACATAGGAAAGGGGTGTGGGTGGTGTAAGCGACGTCATTTATGGTTATGGTCAAACAGAAGGTAATTACATTGTAATAACTAGACATTCTCGGGTAAGAACAGATACCTTGGAAGACACTTGGAAAAATGCCTCCAGTATGAAACCAGGGGTGACATTGAGCAATTGCATTGAGTTCCGTTTTAATGATTTATCTGATTTTATTTTTTAATAGGTAGTACTTACTACTTAGTACTACTTAGTACTACTTAGTACTACAGTAAATCAATTATTGAAAATAAAAAATACACAGCGTCATGAAAATCATGGATTAGACTATTATTATGACTGAAATTTCCAGTTTTTGTATCGGTATTCTGAATTCTAGTAATAACTCTTGTAATAATCTTTACTAATTACAACAAGTTTCTAACAACATTTTAACAGAGTTAAAACGCGTTGTTATAACATTGTTATAACATTGTGACAACGTATAACGTCATTCCCCCCGTACCTGGAAGTGGTGAACACGGCGTAGATGATGGGGTTCTTGGGATCCTTGGTGCTCATTAGAAAGACGTCCTCTGAAAAATAACAAAACAATGCCTGCGCTGTAAGTACCGTCTGTATCGAAGATCGAGCTATTTCTACGCCACGACATCGCAAAGCAGCTCGGGCGACTCACGCAGCTCGTCGAAGTGCGTGTCGATCCCGTTGAGTCCGGGCACCGAGCAGACCAGCCGAGCCTTGAGGAAGGTGGTCCACTTGTTCACCAGACTCCTGTGGCCGCCCAGGTCATTCTGGTGAGGAGATCACACGTTTAATATCCAATGCAGTCAATCCATCTGCAATTTAAAGATGCTGTTAATTAAACTCAATGGTAGGAAAGTGATGCAGGGAGGGATTTATTTTCCTGATTTTTAAACAAACAAACAACTCAATCATTCAGACCTCGTCCGTATTCTAACATGTCACTCGTAATGAACAGATGACGCAGTGAGTGAACATGAACAGTGTCTGAACGGCGTGTTCCAGCACACACCCGTAGATATACACTAACCTACTGTGTTTGGTTTTTGTTGTTAGTTTTCTTCGGTGTGCACACGTACACACATCGATAGAGTCATCGATAGAGAACACAGGCTGAAATACCAGAATCAACTGTTTTGATTAATGGCAGACAATTATGATGTGGCCCAAATATACAAAGTCGTAAATTAACACCACCCTGCACAATGGATGGATTGTTTTGCGGTGAGCGGAGTGAATTCCTGACATTCTGGAGAATCTTTTTTCTTTTTTCTTTTTGCAGCAAAGCAGGTTGAAGTGACAGACAGCAATCAGTTGCCAAAGCCTCGGTATTAGGATAACAGCGCTGCCTCTGACATTCCTCCTGCCTCTCAGGTTCTGGTGACATTTAAAACGTCTCTCTCGGGTTTCTGTCTTCGGGGGCGACCGTGCCAAACACAACAAAGCCCAGTCAGCTCCGGCTAAAAATAGCCCGAGATAACAGCTTCTGAGAGCGGCCATTATGGGTGACACTCAGACCTGACAATCGAGTGGTTTTCCAGATACTAATCGAATGATGGGGGCGGTCTACAGTGCGTGTATGTGTGTGCATACTTTGCAGAGCTGTCCGATACGGGCGTGAGTCGCCTTCCCAGCATGCTCTCCGTCCATAGCGCTCTCCCGGAAGAACAGGTAGACCTTGTCGTCCTCCGGGTTGTCGCTTTCGGGAATCAGATGCACACTCACAAATCTGGGATCTGTAACATGTATTAAACACACACACACACACACACACACACACACACACACACGCACATGCAGACATTTGGGAATGATTAAAACCACTATGAATAGAGCCAAAACCTTTCATTTTTAGGGTTGAGGTCCCCCTCCGTTACCGTTAAGCCAGCGGGAGTCGTGCTGCTCGGTCCTGATGGGGTGATGCTTGCCCAGGGTACGAAAGATGGCGAAGTCCCGGCCCATGAAGTCCGCCGACGTCCCGGAGTACAGCTCGCCATCTGCACCGACGAGACGAGAACAATGTGAGGCGACGCAGGTGTGAAGTGGAAGGTTTTATTCGGGGGCTTAGCTGTTCCAGATCGACCTACAGCCCCGACGGAGCAGCAGCTGCCGCAGGACAAGCCGCCGACTTAGCGGACATTAGGAGTGCGAAATTAATATTAACACGCTAAAATGGACACGACGGAAAAGACAGAAGGGAAATGGGGGATGATGGGGATGATGGGACAGAGGGGAGGAGATGAGGTGGGGCCGGGTTTGAGGTGTGAGACAGAGGGGAGTGCATAATGTGGATGACAAAAAAAAGGAGAGAATAGAGTAAAGGAGGGCTGATGAGGAGTGACGGGCTGGAAAATGGCCATCTGTTAGGTTAAACATTTTGATGCAACACACAATGCTACCCACCAAAATGTGAGAACACACGGTTAAACAGCCCGGTCTGACATGGCGAGCGCAGACGCCGAAAAGGGAATCCACTTTGAAGAAAACTCCCATCGTCGTCCTACACACACTAGCCCTTTGAGAAGGTATTTCCGGATTGAAATAGAGTTTATGGAGATGCCAATGAGGGGTTTGCTTTTATGTAAATGCAAAGTACAGAGCGAGATCAGGTCCTTATGATAAACAAGGATAGCGGATCCTATCATTCACACGTACTTTACACCCAATAAATCTGCTGAAATGAATGAGAGTGGCTGGAGGCCTCGTAGCCACTCCCAAGTTTTTTTTTTTTATTATACGAGCGCACTTAAATCCTGTTGCCGCGGCCTGTCGCAGTGCGTCCCCGTCCAGATAGACCAGCCTGAGTCTTACCGATGAGCATGGACGCAGTGAGCAGCTTGGGGTCGTAGGGGCTCTTTCCCCGGCCGTTCTCTACGTGGGGCTCCAGTCGGAACATGCTGTCCTGGATACGCACAGAAATAGAAACTTAATCACCAACATGCAGCAAATTGTACTCGTGATATGTACATTTTAAAGTGGAAATCCATAAGATCGTCTGTGTTTGATGGATTATACTGCAAGTCCCAGAATTCCATTGCCCTCGTTTTGGCTCTAAAACGGTCGCTTTTTTTTTTCCGAAGTATAAAGGCGGAACCCGCCACAAACAACAGCACATACAGATGCACATGCATAACGCAAATACACTGAAATGGCTGTTTAAATTAAAATGAAACTCATGAGATTTTTAAACAAAATATTCTTACAGGATTACCACTTTTAAACGTCACTGCAAAATGCAAGGGACTGCAAGTGCATGATGTAATCAATTGTTTTGATTTAAAATTATTTTACATGACCATGTCGCGCATATCTTGTCTCATGTGCAGAGCCTGATGGCACTGAGTTTCTCCATCCTTCATGGCTTGGGAACCTCAATGTCACCGATTCCAGGCGGATACATTATGGCACCGCGTTACAGCCTACTTCCATAAGCTATTCTCAGAGATAATTGTCTGAAAATGAGTGTCTAATGAATGGGAAACGCACATTTATAAGTCTGACTCAGTGACATTTGGAGGAGAGGAGAGCAATTTCCTGTTCCCATACTCCCAACACACACACATACAGAGCAAAGCAGATCCAAGTTAAAGTGATGAACTGTGAACGAATCTTCTGGACTGTGAAACCATGTGTTTAATTTTCCACCTCATTTTGCTTCGGGTCGAAAATCATTTGTAAGCACCTAGCCAATAGTTGCTCTCACACTCGACTGGAGCTCCTCTTCAGCCATGAATCAATAGTGAAACTTTACTGTAACATCAAACTTTGCGTCATCTAGCTCTCGGGAGCTGAGACAAACATTACATTTTTTCGACACCTTTTTACCTCTGGTCTCTTGCCCACCTCCAGGTAGGAGCACACCGGGTGGAAGGCTCCGGTCCCACACACATACAGGTGGGTCTGGTTGAGCGGCTGCAGCACCTTGACGAAATTAGAGCACTCCATCTGGATAGATAGATAGATAGATAGATAGATAGATAGATAGATAGATAGATAGATAGATAGATAGATAGATAGATAGATAGATGGACACACGGTTCAGAGATACGGACAAAGGAAAGCAATATGCCATAATAACAGAGCCCAACCAACTATAATCTATTGTAATTCACCACATAATGGCCTGGACGCTGAGATTAAAAGCAGGATTGTTCTGACTAATAATTCCACAAATAACCTCTTCGACCCGATTTGGAATAATCTAAGGACTCCCTCCTCCCTCATCTCTCTTTACCGCTTTCTCTTTTATTTTTTACTGAACTCACTGTCCTCTTTCTTTCCAGATTAAAGCTGGGGTAAGCAGTTTTTTTTGGCGTCATTGGGCAAAACTTCCATAATAACCTTAGACGTCTGCACCTCCTCTTGGCTGCGTTTTCAGGCTTTAGAAAATCTAGCCCGTGACGGGAGACTTTGGCCAATCACAGGTCATGTCAGAGAGAGAGAGCGTTCCTATTGGCTGCTCTACTAATGCAGATGCGCGTGCAAGTTGCTTCAGATGGTGAAAGCCTGATTCAATGGCGGAAAATCCTGCGGAAAAAAGTTAGTATTCCAGCAGTGGCAACAACTGCCGACACTGCAAAGCGACCCAAAAAAAAGGAAGACGGACTCATCAAAAAGTGTCTAAAAGAGAATCTGACAATAAACGCGATAAAACTAGAGCTGCAAGTAATTATTATTTTCATTATCGATTCATCTGTCAATTATTTTCTATTACTTGTTTTGGCCAGAAAATGTCAGAAAATGCTGAAAAACGTTGATCGCTGTTTCCCAAAGGCAAAGGTGACGTCCTCAAATGTCTTGTTTTGTCCACAACTCAAAGATATTCAGTTTACTGTCACACAGGACTAAAGAAACCAGAAAATATTCACATTTAAGAAGCTGGAATCAGAGAATTTGGGAACTTTCTTCTTAAAAAATGATTCTAAACGATTAATCGATTATCAAAATAGTTGGCGATTAATTTAATAGTTGGCAACTAACCGACTAATCGTTGCATTGCATCGGCCTCACGTTGGATTCCGAGCTTGCCGTTCTTCTCCCGGACAGGCACGCTGCTAACTTCATTTTTACTGTAATATCTAAATGTGTTGTAGTGGTTTGCACAAGCCCGCGCTCGTCTGGTGGGAGGGGCTTAGGACAGGGAGGTGGGGGCTGCTGGAGGAGGGGTGAATTTTCAAATTCTGGCTTTATTGTTTGCCTTTTCCAGAAAACTGCCTACCCCAGCTTTAAGTGAACTCAGGAATGTAGTCAACCACAGTTTTAAAAGAATCACAATAACCAAGCACATGGCAATACTGAGGGGAAATTTAAGGAAGGAATTTAACAATTTGGAAACACAATTTTTTGTTAAAGCTGATTATTTATTTTCATGTTTGGCATCAAAATTCAGATAATTTATGCTGGATTCCTGAAATATAATTGAAATAACTGAAAAATAATTGAATTTCTCACAATAAGTACTTTTTAAAATATATATATTATTTGTTTATATGCGTATACAGTATGTGTGCATGTGAGTGTGTGTTAGTGTGTGCAACCATGTTTGTGTGTCTCTGTGTCAGTATTCCTTGGTTTGCGGTATATGTATGGCTCCGCTGCCATGTGGCCGCTTTCCTCGTGCTCTGTCAGCACGCGCCTGAGTAACGACCTCAAATGAAAACGAACATGTCATCACACATTAAAAAAAAAGAAGAAGAAGAAATAGAAAATACAGATCCACAAATTACGCATGACCACGTTTATCTACGCCTTTTGAGGTCAGCGGCGGAAAGCGGGCTCCGTCGTGTGTAATCTTTGTTTTGATCTCAACAGACAGATGTCTTTCTATGGATTTAAACCCTTCACTGGTGGCTTTGTTTGACTGATGGTCTGTGTGTTCTCCATAAAGAGAGAAATCTGGGTCCTTGATGAAGAAGATGTGTACCTGCAGGCCGCTCAGCCCAGGCCTGGATTATGAATTTGTCTGAACCCGAAGGTTGCTTTGTCATAATCAGCCCCTGAAGAACGTATATTAAGTCACATTCAAATGACTTTTAAGAGACACTATTAAAATTGTTGTTGTACCATTTTCATATGGCTTGTAAAATTGTTTGATCAGCTTCAAATTAAGTTTTTTGAAATTAATTGAGATATATACCCATATTTAAACTTTCCAATCGCTAGATAAGGAGCTCATACAGTACTCCTATTTAAGATAAGACAAGTCATTTTTAGTGTTATTAAGTGTTCTTATCGTATCTTATTGAATCTAAAATATTTGTATAGTATGTGATCCTTCGTTTTTGATTGGTAAATTGTGTGTATAAATGAATGAATGAATTATGGAAGGTATTGAGCGAGCATTTGAAGAGTTAGGTCCTGCAGGAGCGGCGGAATTATCCATTTTATGATGAATTTCCGTACACTTTGATTCCCTCTCGGTATCTATTTTTCAGAAAATGTTTCAGTTTTTATTTTAATCGGAAAACATCAGTTACCCCCCCGTGATCCCTTGATCCATCTCTGTCTAACTCTCGTTCTACGCCGACCCTGCGACACAAAGACCCCCCTTCAGGGCTCCCTATTCATCCACCGCAGAATGTTTACAGAAAACACACACAAACAAAAGACCTCATGGCCCTTCAAATCGGCCCTATATATATATAGCGGTGGGATCCAGCCAAAGGCCACAGTGCAGGTTGTGAGCTGAGGCAGAAAGAAGCGCTGCCATGATTTTGTATTCCAGACCATTTGCCTCGGGCCCTATTGAAGATGGAAATCATTCAGCGGCTTTGAGGGGGAGCTGAAAACCTGCTTTTGAGTGTGTTTTCACTGGATGCATCACACCGCAGAACATGCTGCAAAACCCCCGCTGTGGAAGACGTCAGGACAAGCCCCGCCTTTGCTTGTCGTGCAAGGCATGACCAGTCATTTAGGGATAATCAAGTAAAGCGAAGGCATCTTACCAATCTGCGGATCTCAATGCCTTGGCAATAAAAGAGGAAAGGTCTTTAGGGTAAGCTTTGGCTTCATCTCCTCAAATTAACTTAAGTATTCTCATCCTATGAAAATAAATACCTCTCGCAGCTGTTAAGGAAGCTTCCTCTCGCAGATGCTCGCAGATGTTTGTAGAAATGCATCACCCAGTAAAACATGGTCCTACTATCCAAGAGGATGGTCCTGCTCCACAAAAACCACTGATGTGTGTAGTGCAGTGTAGTGATTTCCAACACGTTATCCCATTCGGAGGACGTTCTAGAGTTTTGTGCATAAGTCGTTCAGGTCAAACGACGACCTTTATGTTGGTTGAGGGATTATGATCAGATTTGTGTTCAGGGACTGGAGCGATTAAATTGTACAAAGAATCTTGGATGAAGCAAACGCTGCGACTGTGGCTGTGCTGACATCTCCGTGCAAGATGGTTCCACTGTGGCTCTTACCGACAGATCCTTCCCCGCCCACTTGCATTCATCTCTTCTGGAGGAAGAGGCCGGCCAAGCGATCTGCAAAGCACGCACAACAAATTAAAAACAGGAAAACAGCCTCAACTCATCATCATATAAAACGATCAAAATCAATCAGTGGAGGACAAATGGATTGGGGGTAGAAATGCAAGACCATATACAGTACATGTAAGTAGGCTTGTTTGAAGAAAAGGTGCATGGTTGCACGTACGTAAGAGAGTTGAGGGGGTCACAATACAATTTGTTCTCCATTTTGTTTCTGTTTACTTAATTATTCATCCAGGTGTAGAAAGCAGCTAGCGTGCCTGGCACAGCGTATGATCCTGGGCGACAGCTCTGGTCTCAAATATTCATGAGGCACTTTTCTGTAAGAAATTAAGTCCCCGGATACCGAGACCTTTGACTGGCACTCTGGATGGAGAGGCCCACAATCAGGGCAGGTATTTAGATGGTCAGAAACACAGGCTGGAAGTAATGGCTCTTCTGGCCGCCTAACTGGCTGAATAGATGGCTGCCAGGACGGATGGCTGGCTAGCTAGCTGGATGGCTGCCTGGTTGGTGCCATGCCATTGTTCCGACTGGCCCATTATTCCAAAACTCCATTAGTACGAAAAATGTGCCATTGGACATGGACGACACCCTAACCCTAACCCTAACCATCAGGCAGCTCATACCTAAACTTAACCATCTCTAACCTGACATTCTTCAGACTATTGGGGTTTGGGAATAATGGGCCATCGGAACAATGGGCTGTCCCCGCCTGGTTGGCTCATTAGCTCTATCGATGAATATATGGATGGTTGGACAGACAGATGCAAGGTTAAATTGGTTGTTAAAAGGATGCACATGGAGGGTGGTTGCATTTGTGGATTGATGGTTACGTTGTTAGGAAACACCCGCATGTCTGTTACCTGCGCATAGTCTTTGCTGATGTTCAGGAGGTTGAATGAGAAGATGTGGTCCTTGGCTCCCACCACGAGGCGGCCTTTCTCCTCGTCCAACAGAAACGTGTGGTAAGCCGAGCTGTTGGCCAAGCCTTCGAAGGTTACGAGGTTGTTCGACTCTAACATCTCTGGAGAGGAAACACAGAGGCGAGCGGCCATCAGAGAAATGTACAACAACAACAAAACATGCGAACTGATTAAACTGTCCGGTTCAAGCCTTCTGAAATCGTGGGAATAAAAAGAAAAGGAGTGTATGTCAGAGGTGATGAAATGGGGTGAAGTGACCGTTGGCATGCGGTATAATTATCCAGTCTTGTTCCACTGTTTTCTTATCTAAGATATGATATATAAGTATGATATCTTGATTTCACAAAACTATTCATATATTGAAGTCATGGAAATAATCACAGATTTGCCTGATTCATTCTTGCTGCTTGGTAGTATTCACTGACACTGTGCTGATCACTACTCAATATCTCAGCTTTCATTAGAAAGCCCAAACGATGTTAAAGTGCATTACGCCGAAGCCCTACAGTCCTCGCTCAAAACCACTTTAGCCTCTGTCTTGGCGGACCACGCCACCCCTGTTATTTGCTCTTTGCTCTTATTTCTTCAGACAATAAGCCAGTTAATGTCCTCTTAAGTAATTCATCTTCCTTATTTCTACACACAAACTCCCTCCAGGACAAGAAGCTGAACTTGTTGGCCAAGAGGGGACATTCACAGAGGCCAACAGAGAGTGGATGCCAAGCCATCTTGGACTGGGCAGGTAATGGGAGCACTGGGAGCCAATGACAAAACGCCCTGGTTGGGAGGATCTGACCTTTGCGTGAGCAGCCAAGCAGAACTTGGTAGGCTCACCGTGGAAAACTGGGAGGAATACATAATGTCGTCATGATCGCTGGGTAATATTCCACAGCTGAGACCGGAGGATTACTCTGTGCCACAGCAACCATTAGGACGCTTTAACACGGGATGTTTTCGGAAAGAGCCAGCTCACGTTTTTGCAGGGTAATCCACCGCTGCGCCAAGTCTGACCTAGCAGTAAGATCTGCGCTCACAATGGAAAAACTAGAAATAATTCCAGTGGACACACGCATACGCAGTGAAACAAAAGTGGTAACACATACACACAAAAACACACACACACACACACACACACACACACACACACACACA
>OMKR01015076.1:2706-21844 GCA_900302355.1 Cyttopsis rosea | reverse complement strand
TAATAATTTTATTTATTTATTTATTTATTTATTTATTTATTTATTTATTTATCAGGGCAAATTAATTAATTAATTAATTAATTAACGAATTAATTAATTTATTTATTTATTTATTTTTGGACTTCACAGTCCATTTATGCTATTTAAAGACATGTACAAACTAGGGATGTTAAAATGAAAATAATAAAAATAAAATAAAAAACTGACGGTACTGCTTTCTAAATGGGAGAGAGAGCAGATGTGAGACTGGACGTGGCGGTGACCGCACCTGCAGCGACCCTGCAGCGGTGTGCGCAACAGTGCGCTACAGGAGTTTCGCTTTCTCACTTTGCGTGCTTGAAAATGGCAACTTGACATACGATTCAGAGCAGTCTCACGAAACGCCGCGAAGCAGTGAAAGTGATGAAAGATCCATGAATCGCACCGGCTGATCCCACCTCGCCCTGTTTCCTGGTAGTGAAGTGTAGTGGTAGCGCTTTGTGATCAGCACTTGAAAGCAATTCAATTGCTAGGAGAAAGCATTTAGTAATTATAGTGTACTGATGTTCAGATACTTTTGACAAACTGCCAATAATACATTTGTGATTGCAATAGTAATAAAAACATGGTAATACTTATATGGTAATATATGATGATCATAAATTGCAATTATTGCATACATCGTGCTTTTCATTCCTTAATATCATGTTACTAGTAGCCTTATTTTAAAATGCATAATGGTTTGATGGAGGAAAGGGACGTTCCAGAAATTCGGCTCTTGCGAAATTATTTTTTGTTAATGTGGCTCCTGAGATGGGAAAGGTTGAGTACCACTGGTCTACATATTAGGGATGTGCCACTATAGCTGACTAGTATAGAATAGTTATTTAATATTTATTAAGTATCAGCTATTTGTTTTGCATCTATTGTGCATTATTTTCCCAGTGTCCTATTATACACATTCAATATTATTGCCTTTGACTATTATATTATATTATATTATATTATATTATATTATATTATATTATATTATATTACATTATCCCTAATCCACTTGATTAGTGTGTGTGGGACACTTGAGGTCATATCCTCTCTTTCATTAAATTTAGTTTTGTCTGTGAAAGAATCTGGTTTTACCTCTTCTTTTCTCAGCCTCTCGCTCTCTCTCTCTCTCGACCAATGCAGTGTCAGCTGTCTTTGAGATAAACACAAAAAGACTTTTACCGCACTGACACGCTCATGTGAACGTGCACACTACCTCGTGCACATGGGTGCACGCACAGACATGTGCACGCGTCTCTTGTGACTCTCTTAGCTCTATGTCTATATCCCCGACTATCCATTGGGAATATGCAACAGTCTATTCAAATGTCTAATAATTGGAGCACTGATGTTTACAAAAGTATTTATATTGTTATTTAGCATAGTAATATTGTGCTGCAGGGGAACCATTAAGGCTGGAACATATTTTTTAGCACGTATCCGCCTTGAATTACACTGCTAAATTATGATGTAAAACCAACAGTCAACACTTATACTCTAAAACGACTTGATCCCGAGTACTGTACAGATAATGCGCAGCCCCTCTCTCTCTGTCTCTATTTCATCTCTTCATTCTCTAATCATTCTCTGTCTACCTCACTCTATTTCCTCTTCTGTTTTCACTCCCATCCCACCGACTTCATTGCAGTGATGGTATTTTAGTACGTTGGTGTGCCGATGAAAAAAAAAACTGCCTTTGTTTAGACTGCAGTGTGTTTTGTGTTTGTGTTTTCACTTATCGACGGCTATCAGGGTGATGTAAGACTGCAGTGTCATTCATCTCCCCCGCTGGACAGCCGTAGCTCCCTTAGCTAATGAAAGCACCCCATGTCATCACACACACACACATAGCACACACGCACACACACACACACACACACACACACACACACACACACACACACACTCTAAGGATACACTCAACACATGAAAATGCCTGGAGACTGATTTATTGTTGTTGTTTTTCTCAAGCTATCAAAGAGCAGCCTTGACACTTTTCATTTCATTGTTAGTTGTTGTTATTGTTGTTACATGTTTTTTTTATCACCCACCAGGGAAGAAATACCTGTCTGGCTGCTTAACTGGAAACTAGAAGAAATAATTGTCATCTGTCTGTAAATTAAAAACTTGCAAGAATGTTTTAGGCCCACTTCTCTCTTATAGCACACACACACACGACGATTTAAAACGTTTGGTTGGTTGGTCGATCGAGGTTGCTCTGGCTGAGCAGCCACAGTGTTTAAGCTCTGTCTGACTTGGTGCAGTGCTCTGTGCGTTTTTCAAATTGTTTGTTTTATTATTTTTGAATAAATGCCAAACGCCCACGTTTTTATCTGTGCATGATGATTGTTCAAACGTGGCTTCACGTAATTAGCATGGGACAATTCTCTCTGCGGTTCCACGTGATTTAGCTTGACTATTTACTAAGTTAACATGAATATACCCGCAGTACAGGAGAATTTCACCTTATGACAGGGTGAGCCAAGGTATGTTTATTTTAGTTCGACGATTTTAGGTATGAAATGATACTGGATCGGGTTATTGCACTGGGTGATATACTGTATCAATAGAATATCGATATTGTGATATCAGACTTGATATCGTCTGGGATTTTGGCTCTCGTAATATAGTGATATAGTAAAATGCTGTCTTCAAGACTGAATTACAGTATAATAATAATAATTAATAGTAATGTAATAATAATAATAATAATTCTGAAATTTGTAATTTTGTATACTGTTCTAGCTTGTTTGGTCATAATATCCACATTAGTAATGATTGTTTATCAAATATTTCTTGTGTGTAAATATCTTTACACATAGCACCAATACTCTCTATTCTGGTATCAATACTGGAGGATACTAGCATACAAATCTGGATCAGGAATTTATGATCCTGTGAGATGCTGCACCTGCATGTGAGCGAGCAACGGTGCACGTCAACACCTACGTCTGCGTCTTTGACTCGCTTTAAAACCAACTTATCCTCCAAGTGCCGAGTGTCAGCTGGGTGGGAAAGTGGGCGTTTTTGTTTTTAAAGTCGTTCTGTCAGTGACGTCTCTGGATCCCGAGCAACGAACCTCCGCAGTTGTCAAGGCACGATGGAGTTATGTGAGCATTTGCAAGACACCTGCTTGACTTGAGACAACTTGTGATTAGCAATGCATTTACTATCATTTTGTATCTTATTACCTCCGTTTTCCTGTCATTATGGTTTAAAATAGCCATGTACACTAATGACAAATTTAAACATAACATACATGAATTGATTATAAAAATGTATACTTGCTCCTACTAATACATGTATAGTGGACAGTAGATATGTATAGAGCGACATGGTAGCGCCATTACATCAAACATTACGGGCAAAATACTGACGAAAGTACGATTTTATTTGGCCACGAGATAATATTGGTGATGATAATTAAAGCTTAACGGACTCTGACCTTGATTACGAATAACAAATGATCATTTGTCACGCTTTCGTATTCTGAATTTGCAGGGAGATTTTAGCCATTTGCATCTCGACGCTCCTCCAAATTCTGTCCTCGGGTCTGTATTGAAAGATCTGTGCCAGTGCATCCCTCACTAATTAGTTAGTAGTAGTAGTAGTTTCCCCACAGGGAGACACAATGTGGAAACCAAAACCAAAAAGTAGTGAGAGGTAAACACAAAGAAAGCGGAAGAAAATAAAATTTGATTAAATTAGATGCTGAGAAAGTTTGGGCGTGAGAGAGGCAGGCGGTGTGAAGCGGAGGGCAGAATTTGTCAGGAAAGCAGACGATCGAGCTCGTCTGAACAGCTGGAGCTTTAACAGCACTAATCACACAGGACCTACTTCAGCCTACTGTGTGTGTGTGTGTGTGTGTGTGTGTGTATGTGTGTGTGTGTGTTGAGGTCTTTTCACCAAAGTAACCCCACCCTTTAAAGCAAATGCAGTAATTCACCAACACAAGTCTCCTCTGTCTCTCTCTCGCTCTCTCTCTCTTTCTGTCTCACACACACACGCACACACACACACTCTGTTCCCTTTCCCCCCACATTTGGCTTTAATTTGTTCCGTTTAGCATTTTGTGGTGCTGGTTTCTAGACCTAGTCATTGCTTGTTCTGTAGTCGGAGCCGGGAAACGTAGTCATGCCTTTTCTATTGGTTTCTTTCCAGTGATCTGTTGTCTTCTTTCGAGTACATTTACTTGTTGTGTGCGTACTTGTGGCTTGTGTAGCTTGAATGCATGTGCCTTCTCTTTGGTGTTGATGCTGGATTTGCCATAGTCAGTATTTTATGATGGGAAATGGCTGCAGCAACAGTGTAAGTGCACAACTGGCCAATCACAATGTCTTCGTATCACAAAGAGAATCGACTAATCATTTTGCTCGCGCTGGCTTGCGCTTCCGTGGGGCTTTGGTATGAATTATGAATGGTGATATGTATTCTGAAACTGCATTTATCGAGGGATTTATCTGGACTTTTCTTTCTTGCCAGTCTGATTAATTTCAATCATTATTTGAAGTGGTTGTTGAAGTCATCTTGTCATCATCATGCGGCGACCTGGCTCATGTACCAGAGTTTTGATTTATTTTCTGTGGTGAACTTTGCTGGTTTGGCGGTCATACGAGTTAAAAACAACGAGGAAAATTCTATTCATCCTGGGAGCAGCACATCAACGCACCCCACCTCTGAGGAACCATCGAACTCCGAGCGACTGTGTTCGCCATCTGCCATTTTTCATTAATTGTTTTGGGGTTGATGTTCGTTCGTGTAATGCACTGATGTCTCTTTTTCCACACAGCCCCCACCCACACCGAGCGCCCAGAGCTCTGTGGTGCTGGACGAGGGAGTGGGAAAACACCAATAAGCAGTCAACAATCTTTCTTTCATAACCTAATGTCAGGGAATTGGTTTCCAATAAACAAACGTTGGTAGCGATTCATATTGTTTCATCCTTGTGTGTGGAGTAAATATTTTTTGCACTATGTAATGTTTGAGTCATTCTCTGTAGAATGTTTACATCATGCTCTCGGTGCTGTGTAACCTAAGTTATATATGTACATACATATTTTGTAAAACAAAACAAAACTGTATTTTTCAGAAAGCTCTCTAAAGTCTCTAAGTGGGTCAGTGCTAGTACGAGCGGCGTGGAGGAATAATTCTGTGAATATGTGGTTTAAAATGTCAGCGTGAGGCTGTGCGGTTTCGTAAGGCGCTGTAGATTGAGGAGAATATGGTGCATGGCTAATTTGAGTAGGAGGACCGAATGCAAAAACTCCCTCAAAATGTGTTTTGCATGCACTGTGAAGTCCTGATACCGTAAGAACTTAATTTAGCTGTAGTCTTTTTTTCTTCCCTTTTTGAGAACAGTGCGCAGACAGAACACATCTACAGTAATTTATTTTCATTGGAAAGGACGTTTTCTTGCATGTTCCTGAGCATTTTTATAAGCTCAGAACACAGAGTGCCTGCGGTAATAGCTTTTATTATTATTATTTTTTACTATTTCTCAGAGCATGAAAATGCAAATGGGTTTATCTCAGTCAGTGCTGTCCTCAAGTACTGTATCTTCAATGCTCTAACTTGGGTCACACCGGGCGTAGCTTTCAGTGAGTGACACGAATGAAAATATGAAATAACTTGAAAGGAATGAGCCTTCATGAATTAGATACTTATCTTTATAAGTTATAACTTTATACATGATTCTAACTTTATAAATATAACGGTAAATGTAAAATGTATCACTTTTTTTTTTCAAGTCCATATTTCTTCCACACTTTCCCTGAAGCCAGATGTGTTCCAAGCAGTGAGGATTTGGGGGAAAATGTTGGTGTTCTCCAACTCCACGAGTAAAATGTTTCCTGCGGAAACTGAACATTTTGCAATGAAATGAGTTGCACGTACAGTAGAACAGGGTGGAGGAATGAATGCGAGAGAGAGAGAGAGAGAGAGACAGAGAGAGACAGAACGCACTGGGAAGTAATGATAGTGTTATTCTGCTGAGCATAGAAAACACTGACCTTTTATTGACACACACACACACACACACACACACACACACACACACACACACACACACACACACACACACACACACACACACACACACACACACACACACACACACACACGCACACACACACACACACACACACACACACACACACACACACACACACACACACACACACACACACACACCGGCAGCAGCACAGCTCCCCAGCAGGTCACAGTGTCACTGATTTGATGATGTTTTCCTCTCGTATTGTTTTCCGCTCACAACAGAGGAAGTGCTCACACCCCCGCTCGCTTCACTGTGTTTGTATTATCCGCAGTGTGTGTGTGTGTGTGTGGGGGTGTGTGTGTGTGTCTGAAGAGGAAATGAGCCTTCTGTAGGTTTCCTGTGAGCTATCTCAGCTAAGGGACTGATTTGGCGATTTGCTGTCCTCACTGCTTCTCTGTTTTCCCCTCTCTCTCTACGCTCCTCTACGTCCATTTCCCTTTTTCATCTCCCCCCTCTCTGATTCTTACTCACACACGCACACACGCTAACACACACACAGACAAACACACACTCACACAAATACAATATGTGGTTCTCATGTGGTGGCGTTGTAATTTTATACAATGGTGCAATGCCACCGTTACAGATGTTCAGAGCCTCTCTCTCTTTCTCTCTTCCTCCTTTATTCTGTATATACTCCGAACCCCTTCAGTCACTAATGGCTTCAAGAACATGGATTGAATGAGACCTCTGGTTCAGGTTATGGATTTCAATGAAACAGTCATCATTTTTATCCCACATTAAACTTTAAATGCCTTTGTAAATCTGCCTAGTCTGCACCTATTGCTTCACTAGCTGGCCCTGGAGGGTGGATTTCTATTATGTGTCTCCACTCTAGGTCCTAAAGTGGAGACACTGATATCGATATCGTGATATGAGACTAGATACTGTCTGGGATTTTGGATATTATAATATTGTGATATACTGTAGTTAAATGTTGTCTTTAAGGCTGCATGTTTCTCAAATATTTCTTGCGTGTAAATATTTTATGAAAACACCAATTGTAAATATCGTCAAATAATCAACATCGATCAGATATTGTGGCCCTAGCTCTCTGCCGTATAAGTGGAGTTGTTGTTTTACGCCTACACAAGATGGAGAAATATAGCTAAGTACAAGGAATGAGATTTATCAATGTTTGTATGCCCATATTTGTCTTTCTCTTTACACCTTTTTTAGATCCTACAGTTTCTTTAGTCTCTTTCAGCCTTGCTGCTCTTTCTGATAACAAAGCGTCAGTTTCTCACATTCTCCTCTCCTGTCTCACTCTCCCCATCCGCCTCCCGTGGGCCGTCTGTGGCGCGTGCGATGAGACATCGCTCCCCTCACCACACACACACACACACACACACACACACAATCTGATGTGACTCTCAGATAAACATTACGAATCTGCAGGATGTGACATAAGCCTCTGCTGTAACCTAAAGCGTGTGTTGTTTATGCTGAAAATCTGGCTTCATTGTCAGAAAACGGGGTAGAGTGTGTGTCTACATCACCAGGGCCCGTCGAGTGGGTGCCATGTTCAATTAGACATGTGACAACTACAGATGGTATAACACGCCCTTCCCCACTCCACAACACACACAAACACGCCTGGTGTTAGCACTGATGACACCCTGCACATATCAAAGCTGATTCACTATTCTTGGAAAGGATCAAAATAATAAACGCGTTCGGCAAAGACTCAGTATTTGTCCCAGATATTCTGTGTGTGTGTGAGTGTGTGTGTGTGTGTGTACATTGTGTCTTAATGTTCCACATTGCAGTTATGGGATTTCCCCATTGTATACCACTCCTAACGCAATGTACAGACAATTTACAGACCTAATAAAATATACAACAGTTGAGACAGCAGTTTGGGCTTTGGAGCATTTTTGAGTATTTTAAAAATGATCGATACTGCAGCATTTCATTTATCTTTAAAGGTGCTATGTGCAAAAATTTACATGTATTAATAGCTTTGTATTGCCAATGTGTGAACGGATTGTCACCTTCCCCGACTTTCTCGGTTGCCTATAACAGCCTGTGGACTG
Source organism: Cyttopsis rosea (assembly GCA_900302355.1). NCBI lineage: Eukaryota > Metazoa > Chordata > Actinopteri > Zeiformes > Parazenidae > Cyttopsis > Cyttopsis rosea. The sequence goes on along the minus strand of OMKR01015076.1, from coordinate 13,735 downwards.
ATTTCTATGTAAAGGACTCGGGACGTTTTTTTCCGCAAAAATCCAAAGGATGGGACATTTATGCGCACTCCCGAGTGCCTTGCCTCTCTTCAGCTGCGCCAACAACGGTGTGCAAGCTCCCCTACAGCGCACGATGCCTGTCAATCACGTTCAGTCTTGTGTATGTCACGTCACTGTTTTGCCCGATGCCCAGGACACTTGCTTCCGCCTACGGAGTACGAGCAACAGGACGCTGACTGCAGTTCACTTAACTTAAGTTCACTTAATTTCTGGATTTTCTGAAAATTCTATAAAACTACACATTGTACCTTTAAGCGTGGTTGCCATGGTGGTTACTCTCTCCCTCGCTATGTGTGTGCATTGTGTGTTTGTCCAAGAGATAGAACGACAAAGAGTATCCGGCTGTTTATGTACATGCCTGATTTCAGCTTTTGCCTCTATATTACATCAGGCTCAAAAAGGCTCAAAATCGCTGTCCACAGGAACCTGTGTACAGATGCAAAGATCCCCTGTTGTTTTTTTGTCTTGCTTGTTTGTTGTTATTGTCTTGAGTGATTATTGAAATTAATAGAAGCTTTGTTGCAATTGTTTTGAATGTTGAGTTATTCTCGCATTATCTGTATAGGGCTAACGGATCTTGTGTATGTGCATTTAAAAATCCTATTTTGTACATCTTTAAATGTAGAGGTTGGCTGAGTTAAAAAAAACAAAAACCTTCATACCTCGATATGGTTCAATTTTATTATTTAAATCTTTGAATCTATTTGAAAATTATTTATTTTGTTTGGGAAGTTATGCAACCACTTTACACTTAATTTAAAGACCACCATTTCTATATTAGACTGAATTTGTTCCATTAAATATTTTTGGAATGCACATCAGAGGCTAGCTACACTTGGTGGTAATTCTCATTACGTAAAAATGTTTTATTATGTTGCATTATGAAGAAAAAATTGAATCCAATCGTAATCCTTCGTTTAAGAATTAGATTGTGAGATCCTGCCCAATACCCAGCCCTAGTATTCACCCTGTGGTATCAATATAAAATATAAATGTTTTTCAAACCATTTATTGAAATTAACATTTTTTTATCGTCAACGTTATATTCTGTATGGTGCATGAACAGCAAATCAATACAGCAGTGACGCAGAACGGTTAAAAATGCAGTCCGCACAGAACAAGGGGTGGAAAGAACAAAAGACTGTCTGTGTGAGAGAACCACAGAGGAGAAAGAGAGAGAAAAGAGAGGTGAATAGGGTCAGAAGGATTTCAGAGCTCTGTGTGTCTGTGGTTTAGCGCATGCGTGCGTGCATTGCATGCATGTGTCTACATGCCACGTGACGGCACGCCTGTCTGCCAGCTCTGCTGGAGAGGAGAGGAATGCAGAGCTGGCATTAAAATTAATAGACATTTGCCCTTAGCTGACACACGTGCATGCACACACACACACACACACACTGAGAAGAAAAAACAGTAGAGAAATTGCTGTCTGGCAACATGCCCGTTTACAGCATTTGGCAGACAACCTCTCTGTTCTAATTTCACTGCCCTTATGTCAGAGAGAGCGACGGAGAGAGAGATATGCAGAAAGATACAGAGAGATAGAGAGACCTGTGATTTCCAACGCATAAACGCCAAACGGGGTAGCAAATCTCACTAATCATACGATTTACCATCTTTGTGACCCAAACTGCTGAGAGCTTTTTAAAGCAGAATCAGCAGCAATCAGAATCATGAAAAGTTTACAATAATCTGCATTTGTGAAACTATGTGTCATACATATACCGTACATGCATTTCTGTTTTCCAGAAGGTTTACTGAATTTGTTAAAGGCATGTGGCATCTACAAAAGAAATCCAGTACAATTTGTTGTATGTGACTTTTTTAAACCAAAATGACCAAAATGTCTTATGCTCATCTAAAATCCAAACCGCCGAGAGGAGGCCGCAATAAAGCCTCGCCTTTTCCTGGACCGGCTACTGCCGATAACACACTCAATGCCGAACTTTTGCAAACTATGATGGACTCTGAAAGTTGACATCTTTAGGAAAATTGACTCTTTGTCTTCCAGTCTCCGCTCTGAGATTTCGTCTGTCCGAAAAGAACTAAAATAGAACCTTTGCAAGAAAAGGTCGAACAACAGGGGCAAACTATGCTAGAGCTTGAGCTACAGTAGCAGCTACAGATCATAGTGGCCGGATAATAACAGAGTTGGAGACTACAGTTAGCGAGCTGACGGCTCAAGTTATCATCTGGATGACCGATGCGAGGACCTGGAGGGGAGATCCAGAAGAAATAATATTCGGTTGGTGGGTCTACCGGAGGGGTTGGAGGGGCCCTGTCCTACTGAGTTTATTGGCCAACTACTAGAGGAAATACTTCCCCTGGACGAAAAGCCCCCGCTACATCAAGCCCATCGTACGCTGCGGGACAACCCCAAAGAGGGAGATGCACCCGCCCATTTGTCGTAAGAGTAGACCGCTTTCACATTCGCAATGAGATTCTACGTCGGGCCAGGGAACTCTCTCCTCTCCTCTACCGGGGTAAGAAGTAGAGCCCGACTCAGAGCTCATTATTTGACTTTTTTGACCACATCGGGATCGGTAGTTATGTATCTCGATTTTTAAATAAGTATAATAAACAAAATACATTGATTATTTACTGTATCTGTACTTTACAGTACTTTTAAGTCACTCACCAAAATAAGCGCAGAAGTCCGACTAGGTATTATAAATCCATGTTTGTTTCCACACGGTTCTCCCAGCCGGAAGCGATGCCGCGTTCATGGAAAACACGGAAAACTAATAAAAAAAATATTTGTTTTTTATTTAATCTAATCTTTAACATTTTTTATGTAAGTTGTTTGTATGTTTATTTGTATTTATTTGTTTGCTTATAAGTTAAATGTTCTCAAAAATAGAAACTTTAATAAAATATACGTTTTTCAAATTGATTTGATTGATTTTGCCAAAATATCAGCTAAAACATTGGTAATCGGTGGGCTTGGACTCTCCAAAATCGGGATCGGCATCGGACCCAAAAATCTGGCATTGGTCTGGCTCTAGTAAGAAGATTTCCATCTTCGCTGACTACACATCCACTGTCGCTACAAAGCAGGCTGCTTTTGGCAATGTTAGGCGTCAGCTCCACTCATGTCCGGGCATCAAGTTTGGGCTGCTATACCCGGCAGTACTCAGAATCACTCTGTCGAGCGGAGACATGTTCGAAGATTTTGTACGTGTTTACAATTGTTTGATACTGTCACAATTCTCTCTTACTTTCTCTGTAGGTAGCTGTAGGTTTTTAGTAGTTGACTATGCTGGTGATGGCTACGGTGGAGGGTTTAGCACGTTCTATAAGGTTTAATCGGCGTGTCTCACCTGGGGAGACACTTTGTTTACCACAAAGGGTTGTTCTATTTTGTGTTTTTTGTTCGTTTTTTTGTGTGTCGGCTTGGTCTATCAACATTGAATACATTCATTAGATAATGTTATTCACTAGTATGTCTATCATCTTTAACACAGCAAGATGGAAGTGGGCTAAAATGTTGTAGCTGGAATTGTAGAGGCCGTAATAATCCTGTTAAGCGCAGCAAAGTACTGCACCATCTCCAACACTTGGGTGCCCGGATAATTTATTTACAAGAAACTCATCTTAGAGTTTCCGATCAGACCAGATTAAAAAGTAGTTGGATTGGCCATACTTACCATTCTTCATCACTCCACTCTACCAGATATATCCTCACATTTCCTTATTTTAGGAGAGGATTTCAACTGTTGGCTCTACCAGAGACTGTATGCCTTCGAGGTCTGCTAAGGGGATCCAGTCCTTTAAAGAACAATTTGCTGTATCCTGCCCCTGGCGTTCTTTCAATCCTTCTGGAAAGGAATATTCATTTTTTTTCACAATTACTCGTATCAATTATTTTCTTGTAGACAATAGAGTTCTTCCATCTGTAAAGTCCATTCCACATAATGCAATAGTTATATCTGACCATGTCCCAGTTCCTACAAATATACATTTTAAAAGATCTGATAATTACCGCGCTCCATGGCACTTTTTCAATTACCGTTTACTTTTAAATGAGGACTTTGTGGAATTGATCTCGAAGACAATCGATTTTTTTTCTTAGTGTAAATAAGACTCCCGATGTGTCCGCATCAGTGTTAAGGGTGACCCTGAAGGCGTATATCAGAGGTGAAATCATTTCTTACAGTGGTTATGGAAGGAAAATTTAGAGGGGAAAGTTTAATGAGTGAATAAACGCATTGCACAACTGGACATAATTGATGCCTCCTCTCCTTCTCCAGGTCTATATCAAGAGCGCCTCTACTTACAGGATCCTAAGGATCATACAACGGAAATGCTACTGAAATCCAGACACAGTACAGTATACTTATTACGAGCACGGGGACAAGGCCAGCAGATTGCTATCAGCCTCATCAAATGCGACAGACATCATCATCTCACCAAATTCCCCAAATTCAAACATCTTCAGGTTTAACAATTAATCCTAAGAAAATTAATGATGAGTTAAAAGATTTATATATATATATATTATATATATATATATATACTTCTGAAAACACAGCTGATTCTTCACATTTGGATAGTTCCTTTAATTCACACTAATATTAATATCCCTACCGTTCACCCTGACTTTGTCTGTGATTTGGAAAAAGACATTACTGTTGAAGAACTCACTACCACAGCTAAATCCATGCAATGTGGTAAATGTCCACGCCCAGATGGCTACCCTGCTGAGTTCTATAAGACGTTTTTACATAAATTACCCATCTTAATTGACACTCAGAGACTCAATCTCCCATATTTTTAAAAAGAATAAGGACCCCCTGTCCTGTGTCTGGTTTTCGTCCCATCAGCCTGCTGCATGTAGACTTTAAATTACTATCCAAACTCTTAGCTTTGCGCATTGAGTCTACACTTCCATCATCTCCCCTGATCAAACAGGTTTCATTAGAAATAGACATTCCTTTTTTAATTTAAGTTGGTTATTCAATACAATTTATAATTCATCTACAGTACCTTCACTGCTCCAGAAGCATTAATATCATTGGACACCGAAAAAGCTTTTGATCGCGTGGAGTGGGGGCCATCGCTTTCATACTCTAGATAAATTCAGTTTTGGCAAAAAGTTTATTACGTTTATTTATTAAGTTAAACTACTCTATTCCTCTCCCCAAGCCTCAGTTAGAACAAATAATACTCAAATAATAAAATAGTCAGAATACTTTCCTCTCCATAGGTTCACCGGACAAGGTTGCCCTTTGAGCCCCTCTGCTGTTCGGCGTTGCTATTGAGCCCCTTGCCATCGTGTTTCGCTCTAACCCCACATCACTGGGATGACCAGGAATGGCACAGTACACAGGTTTCTCTTTATGCGGCCGACCTTCTTCTGTACATTTCAAACGTATCTGTATCCGTCCCTGCTGCACTTGCCACGCTGAAAATCATTCCGTTTTATATCGGGATATAAACTTAATCTAGGTAAAAGTGAACTATTTCCTCTAAACGCAACCGCACGTAAATACCCTTTACATGATTTCCCATTTACAATATCTCGGCATAGTTCACATATCTTGGAATTCAAGTTACACGCAAATTAAAAAACTTTAAAGCCAATTTCATACCTTGTTTAGCGCATATACAACAAGACTTTGAACGCTGGTCACTGTTCCCGCTAAATTTAGCTGTGAGGATCAACTCTGTAAAAATGAATACTTTACCAAAGTTCTCCTATCTACTTTCCTCCCTCAAGTGTTTTATTTATTTCTTTATTTTCAAAGACCAAAGCCTCTTGGAGGAATGGCCTTGCCAAACTTTAGTTTTATTACTATTTTATCTATTCTACACTAACTCTAACTCAATTTTACAGTATTGGCTCAAATTTGATGCATTCCACCCCCCTCCTGCTTGGTGGGCTACGGAGTCTTTTTCCTCTGTTATATAATTGTTAAAACCTCCTTAAGAATTTGGAACCAGTTTAAACGTCACTCTGGTTTGCAAACTTTTTCTACCTCTGCTCCACTAGTTGCAAATCATGCTTTTCTTTCCTCTATATCGGATGGCGTATTTTCCACATGGTCCAACCTTGGAATTAAACAATTCAAGGATTTATATGTCGATAATATATTTGCATCTTTTCAACAGCTCTTAGAATTGTTCTCTCTTCATAAACAGTATTTTTTTTAGATACCTGCAAATTCGTAGTTTTGTTAAATTTGTAATAAATATGTCCAGTTCCCTAACATGCCTGATAACACACCTCTAGATGCTTTTCTCACTGAGACCCCTGTGATGGAATGTATGATTTAATATATTTTCAGTCAAATCCAAACCTCTCTGAATTCTTCAGGCTCTTTGGGAGGAGGATTTCGGGGAGGGGGAATTTTGAGGGGATATTCTTAAATGTGTGCATACCTCATCTCTCTCGCCAGACATGGGTTGATTCAATGTAAAGTTGTCCACCGCACTCATTGGACCAAAGTTAGGCTTTTAAAAATGTATGACCACGTTGACCCCTCTTGTGAAAGATGTCATCAAACACCTGCAAACCATGTGCATATGTGTTGGTCGTGTACATCTCTGCGTAACTACTGGACTGCGATTTTCAATACTCTATTTCTACTTTTCAATAGAAATATGACCAAGCTGACTGTTTGTGTTGTGTTTTCCTTGTAGTTGCTATGTATTTTATGTTGTTGTTTTTTCTACTGCACTACTATAACATGACACTGTCACTCACAAGTGCTTTATCATTACTGTCAATTTGTGGATAAAAAAATGAATAAACAAAAAATGGAAATCCCATAAAATTTACATTTACTAGCTATAGCTCTAGTGGCAATTATCTATATAATGTGCTATGATTAAGCCCACAATTCAGTACAAATTTTATGTTGGTGGGTGTCATTCAAGTTACAGTAAATCTGGGCCATCTGAGACCAGGCTGGTGCATAGATCGAGCACCAGAGAAAGAAAACTCTCTGTGAGATTATTTTGGAAATGGGAGGGAAGGCTTGGATGCTGTTTGAAGTCTTTTAAAAGCATAGTTTTCTACCAGCTCTAAGATTACTCTCTCTCTCTGTCTCTCTCTGTCTCTCTCTCTCTCTCATGCAAATAGAACATTCCACCTCTCTCACAAGCAGCCAGTTTGCGTGTGAAATGTCATCATCGCCAGCGTTGATCCTTCTCTCATCACTGCTGCTGGCTGCACTCGGCATACTGATTCATCCGTCTGGGGAAAAGCAGACACAGAATACTGGAGTTGGAGGAGAAAGGGATAGAGGAAGCAAAAGGGAGGAGAGGGGGGGATAATCAAATGAAATCTTGACTTTAATCTCCTGATAAAGGTCTGTCGGTTTCATTGGTTCATCCAGATGGAGCACGAGCGATGGACAGGGAGAAATGCTTTAGCGGCATGCGCGTTCATTTGTGCAGAGAAGAGAGTGGTGAGTGGGTGGGGAGACGCGGACCGCATGTATTGTAAATTCTGCAGAAACAGTTGGAGGAAAAAGTCCTCAATAGTGAAGTGTGAAAATATCTCATTTTAATATAATTACATGCATTCCATATAGAGGTACAGATTATTCTTCCTCCCAGTCGTTTCTTCTCGCGCTCTCTTTTGGCTTCCGTTGATCACCATTCCCCAAATTTGTCGTCACATACAGTATCTCAAACTGCAAGAGCACTGCAGATCTGAATTCAAACATGCTTGAAATTATCAGGAAGTCTAGGACGGCTCAAAGACTTCTTCACATCTGGTCTCTGACCTGCTGGCATTTGGGCTCCGACGAGGGTCCTTGCCGTCAATCTCTTGTCTGGGATAGAGCAAATCGGGGCTGAAGTCGTGTGGTTTGCACTCAGCATTACTGAAGCTTGTACTGAGAAGCGTCCGCAGACGGCAAAAAGCTGCAGAGAGCTGCAGAGAAGGAGGGAGGCGTGGCGAGGAGTTGTTGTGCAATGTAATCACAAAGACCACGGGCGTAAAATGATTAATATCCCAAGAGGGAAACATCTGAACTGTATTTCATCAGGCACGTATTTGGGCTATATAATTACATTAATGTGTAATGAAAGAGCATTCAAATTCACTTCAAATAAAGTCATTTTATTGTGTTTTTTTCCAGTATGTTGCAACATTTATAAATGCTGAAAGCATCCGTGATTTTCTATCTTGACGTCCAGATGGTCCAGATGTGTTTCTGCCCCCGAGCTGCACGCATATCTTGATTGTTTATGAATTTGAAAGCCTTCAATTAGGGTGCAGTAATTCGTCAATTGGTAGAGAAAGGTGAGCCAATCGCACCGTGGCAGCCGTAACCTCCTGGTTATTTGTGAGGGTTGACCTAATTTCATGAGAATGCAGAGGAAAATGTGCGGTGTATTGTTCAATATGTCAATCAATGACATGCAATGAATCAAATTGTGTTTTTGTTTGGCTAAAAAAAAGTTTGTGTTTTGGAGTAATAGGATAAATCTAGAGACAACCCTTGATTGTAATCGTTGTTGTCGCTGCACACAACTACGCCAAGCTCACCTCAAATTGTGTAAATAGTGGAAAAGTTGTCCCGAGTGCATCCGAAACCCTGATGTTTAGCTCCTTTCCTATATAGAAAAACATTGGAAGTACCTTCTTTTATACCACCAATGTTTCGCAGACGCCTACACATTCATGACATTATGTTGAATTACAATGTGAAATTGCTTATGTTGATAAGAAGTAATAAATTTGTCTGGGTGAAATTGCTGCAGGAACACTGATAATGTAAAGCGTTTCAGATAACACACCGACACCCGTCAGGAATACAAGGACAGCGGAACATCACGCAAACGTAGAAAGGATACCGAGGCGACGGGAATATAAATATGACACTATTTCAATTGCATTCTCGACCATCTCCCAGCCTCGGCACCTTCAGTAGCTTACGGTAAAAAAAAGATTTTAAAAAATCAACCAAGAAATGGTGCGGCGAGTGTTTTCTTTTCACAGTTTTCTTTTCACTGTTGACCAGTGGCTTTGTGCAGGTCAAAATCTCTTTTTAATCAGTTTAACTTAAAAGATCCTTTTAAGCCTTCAAGGTACAATTAACTGCCACTATAAAGATGACAGACGGGCACGCGGCATTCCTTTGAAGAAATGATCCGAACCGTCAACTATTAAGGTGCTCATTTAAAACCCATTTTTTGTATCCATATAATGTGCCTTATTTGATCGGAGAGAGGGAGAGAGCGAGAAAGAAGTGTAATGTCTTTGTTTTCCTTTTTCTGTCTGCGGCTGGGGACCGCTGGAGTCACACTATGTTACCTAGCAACTACAGCTCATTTAGTAAACATGAAAGAACACCAGACACGGGTGCACACACACACACAGTCACATGCACCAAGGCTCACTCTCTCTCTCTCTCTCTCTCTCTCTCTCTCTCTCTCTCTCTCTCTCTCTCTCTCTCGCACACACACACACATTTATATCAGCAGCCGTCTTGTTATCTGGCTACAGGAGCGCCAACACTAACACTTCCAGGAGAACAAAGGAATTTGTGTGTGTGTGTGTGTGTAAAGAGCATCACATGGAGCTTTTCCCTCGATTGTCCTCCGAAACCACGGCGACAGGAAAGTCTCCCTATATCGCTTTACCTTTACATATTGGAGCAGATTTGTACCTCAGTACGGCCTCAGGTCTGCTCCTCAAAGTTATTTGCTGTTGATTAATCTATAGATTATTTTATTGATTTATCAATAATTATAATTAAAATTAAAATTAAAATAACAGCCCACTATTTCAGTCCAGTATGAAACAATAGTCAATAATTAAGAAACAAAAAGGCAACAGCCAGCAATAGGACTAAAATATAGATAGTATAATTCTGATTGTAGAAAAGAAAAGGAGGTACGGCCATCATGGTCTCCACGTCAGCTTTTAGAATTGGGATATTCGCCAGTACCAATACCCCATTAGCCGGGTACAGATATACAATACTAAGGAATATTATAGAACAAAGATTGTCAGTTCACCTGACAGGATCAACGTAAGATAGCGATTGACATACAGTATAATCAAAGTTCTTCCCTCAAACATACTCCTTTGCGTGGAAACTTGTTTGATATGGATCTTGGTAATGTCTTTTAGCCTGGTATTGATCAGAATGACCAGATCGACCGGATTTCGCTTGTCTCTAGAGAATATTCTTGAGAATAAAATGCCCAGTTATTTCGCAGACATGAAGGGGTTTTAATCACGTCATTGATGGTCGGAGGGTTAGCTACAGTAGGTGGTGAGCCAAACATCTTGCCTACCAGTCAATCTACCGGCAATTCATTAATTGTTGCTTTGGTATCAATTCATCGGACGCGCACACCAGACAGGTAGCATCTGGTTCAACACTCGGTTCAGGTCAGCAGGCCCTTAGTTGTGCACAGCTAGCCAACTGTTTATCCGGCTATTTAGCGAGGCAGTCGGCCTACGGGTTGGCGGGGAAAAAGGTATGGCGAGAAAAAGGTATTTCACCGGAAATCAGGGAGACAGAAATTGAATTTGGACTGTCTCTCTCTGCCTCCATCTCATCCCCCTCTCCTCTCTCTAGCCAGATGGAGACGAGCTTTTGTAATCTCCTCTCCTCTCTTGCTGTGCGGGCATGTGTGTACGTGTGTTTCTGTGTGTGTGTGTAGTGTGTTCATCATGATCATGTGCCAGACAGAGCTGCACAGAAATGTATTTTTTTTTATGCTTTAGTGGCAAATATATTGGAGAAAAAAAACAGGAAAAGAAAAACATTTGCCTTCTTTTGTTATGCACGGTAGCATTATGTCTGAGCGACATTTTCCAACTTTAATTACAAGCATCTGTGTGTGCGTGTGTGTGTGTGTGTGTGCGTGTGTTGCATGTGTGTGTGTGTGTGTGTGCACGTCGGTGTGTTTTTTAGTCCGTTACTCTAATCTTTTAGCAGTGTGGCAGATGGACCTTAGGGTATTACCGCAATACTCCAGACGCTCATGCACACCAGCGCGC
>OMKR01015026.1:9145-22278 GCA_900302355.1 Cyttopsis rosea | reverse complement strand
TGTACTGGTACTGACTCTACTGTGTACTGGTACTGTTTAGGCTTTCAAACTATTAGTTATTAAGAACTAACAGATGCTAAAACAGACTGAAGATTAATCTAATATGGATTAGATATTAAGTCACTATTATTATTATTATTATTATTATTATTAATATTATTATTATTATTATTAATAATAATAATCAGATAACAGATGCATTTGACAGGTTTTTGTAAATGTCAACTTGACTTTTGTGAAAGCAAACCAACAATGTACTAAACTGAATACGAAGCAGAGTTGCTGTTGAAAAACTATCTTCAAGGTGTCTATCTATTCGCTCCTGTGGTAATTTGTAAAATAATATAGAATATGAAAGTCACAACGCTCTGTAGTTTTCTAGTAAGTAAGTAAAATAAATGGTTCCTGTGCTTATATCCCATGTTCTGTGTTACACCATGTTCTGTGTTATCTTATTCTCTCACACTGACCCAAACCTTGACTGAACTCCCACCAGAGCTGTTATCTGGGAATGTGACCTTCTCCTCTTGTTCTCCTGCAGATTCCCGGAGTCCAGTTCTGTAATATCTGCAGTGCGAAGAGACGAGGGCCCGGAAGTGGAATCCTGGAGATGAAGAAGTGACCCGCGCACGTACACGCTCTCTGATGTTATTACTGTTGCTTTAACTTGGTGTGGAACCTGGATCAATGAATATCACATTTCCTCCCTCGCTGAACTGTGTGATATTATCTAAAGGCTGCACAGTCTAATATCTGTTATTTATGCTTGTGCTTAACTCAGTTAACTTAGTGATGGAATGTCTTCAGGGTCAATAATAAAATGTTGCCAAATGAAATGGATCTGGTCGTTAGTGATTGTCTATAAGAACTCTGCCCTGTCAGGCAACTAAAATGTTGACTGACAAATTGTGACACTATCATTCTTATTACCTAAACATTTTGGAAGATTATGTAAAATATTTTGCTAAAGGCTCTTTAGGCAAAAAAAGAGATTTTGTTTTTTATATGCATACCATACATATGAAACGCATGCTGCCTCAGGGAATGACGGTCCAGTTCCATTCAGCCTCGCCTCGTCCGTCGGCGTCAACAGAGCGAATCATCGGTTTCTAAACGGCCTCTTCACCTCCAGGGCCAGGGTGCGAGTGGAGAACGTCATGGGAGACCTCGCCCATTCGATAACCAGCCCGTCTGCCAGGGCCTCCCACGCAGAAAGCTCCACGGGGGCCAAAAGAAGGACCAAGTCCACGGTCTTTCCCTGGGAGCTCACACTAATCAATAACTGTCCAGCCCATCAACTATAAAGTGCACCTTCGAAAATGCAATCCAATATAATGCTGCTGGTGGCCAGGATCTGAGCTGCGACGCCTCTTATCATATTGTGCAAAGCTGTCATAATCTAGACCTTTGCACATTATCATTTGACAGTTTGTTTAATTTAACTGTCTTATATTTCATGTTTGTTATTGTAAATTGCATCCGTATGCAAACATAATTGGCAATTAAAATTATGAAATATGTAATATAAACAGTATTTCTTATAGTAAACCGTGGTAGAACAGTCCATAATCAAATAACATTTTATCACAATAGATATTTATTGTGTATTATTATTTGTATTTGTTTACCTAATTTGAATGGACATAAGAAATACCTTGGTGATAGTATACACACTGATGTACAGCATATTTTTATTCATTATTTATTCTTATTTGTTTTGGAATTTTATCGCAACCAGTGTTTCCAAAACCTCGGAACGTGTGCGTTATCCTAAAATAAAATAAAATAAAATAATTGAAAAGAAAACGTTTTATTGTAAGAATGCATCAGTCTGACCAGTTCAAAACAAAAACAAAAGAGCAACCTTAATAACAACGACCACAGTAGCATCATCAGAGAATGAGAAAATAAAATCATATAAAAAAAAAGAATAAAAAAGTATAAAAAAAAGAAATAAGATTCATTCAGATACATATTCATAACTACCGACGTGCATTTATTATTAGTTGCAAATTTAAGAGACTCAAAATAACAGAAACGACAAATAAATAAAAAGAAATCGACGCGGTCGTGACGTCACATCCGCCGCCTGCCCCCGGAAGTACAGTTAATTTTTTATTCACGGGAAAAGAAAAACACACACACACACATACACACACACGCACCGCGCACGCACGCACGCACGCACACACACATACACACACAGCTGTTGTCGAAGAAAACGTCAAAGTGAGTTCCACTGACGCGCGTCTCGAATTTTCCGCTTCGAAAGGCTTTTTTAATGGCGCCGATCCGCCGCCGCGCACGGGCGCTCGGGTGACTTCGCGGCGAGTGTGGCGCTAGCGGCGATCTGTTGACTTCCAGCTAGCCCGTTAGCCACACTGGGCTAGCTAACTGACCGTCCACACAGCGGCTGCTTTACCCAGAAACGTGCCCCTCGTGTACCGCCGGGCTTCTAGATAACCCGGGCGGAGAGTTGTGTATTCAGGCGGACGGCTCGATGGATGGATGGATGGATGGGTGGGTGGGTGGATGGGTGGTTGGGGAGATACTGCATCCATCCCCGGTGGGAAATGGTGGTGTTCCGGCGGCTCGCATCACAACAAATAGGCGACGGTAATCAATAATAACGACCCTCCGTGTCGACAATTGACGCTCCGTCCGCAATGGGACGATTGTGCGAGTTATTGTGTTCGCTGAGGCCAACTACGGTGCGTTTGTGTTTCAACGGAGACCCCCGGTCCGAGCCCCGAATTCACAGAGCCGTCGCTTAATTTGCCAAAGTGGAACCGTGTTCGCGCTGGACAGTTCCAAGTGTGGTCCCGCACGTCGACGGTGAAAGAAGATCGGGGGACCGTGGGTGGGTGGGGGCTCCCCGGCTCAAAATAAGGCTCAGGTGGTAACTTTGCGTGACAGCGGCTGGGGTCGGGTCCCCCGGCTTCACCGCCGTCGCCTCGGGTGTGTTTCGCCACATTTGGGATGTAAGTTCGGGTCCCGGAGAGATCAGTCGTTTGGGTTTAATGTGATCAATCCAGACCTCGTGACTCACCCCTGGCCGGCTCCTGGATGAAGGCACCTGCTAGTGGGACGATAATGCACGGAATCCCAACCGTTTTAAGCCTTTGCCGTGGTTTTTCTTGCGCGATTTCCCCTAGAAGGCTTAGGTGGGGCCCCGGAGATAACGTGAGAACTTGCCGAATGTCAGAACAAAGATTCCGTAACGCCAGACGGATCATATGTTACGGGTGGTAGGTGCCCTGTCGAGTCCACGTTTACGTTTTTCACGCCGCATTGTTTTTACGTTTGGCAGGATGCCGGCCCCGAAGAGAAGCGCGTCTTCTCACAGTCCCCAAGCCAAGATGATGAAGTTGGATGAGGATGAGGGGGCTGCGTCATCGGAACCCGCACCAGCCGCCGAGAATAGCTGCCACAACACACAGGATCCACCGCAGAGGGCGGTATCTCCGCGAACCAAGAAAAAAGAGTCAACTGTAGCTCCAGAAGACGATAAACCAGCTAAGTCCATTCGCCATAAATCCAAACAGAGCTCCTCTCAGAAAGAGTCGGCCGACATGCCGTCCGACCCGCCTGTTAAAAAAGCCAAGCTCTTAAAAGCCGCAAGTGCCTCCGTTGGAACGGCGTCCCCGCAGGACGCCAACTCCAAAGCTTCCTTGAAGAGACCAGCCAGCCTCTCTAGAACAAATTCCACAGAATCAGATGACGAGTCTAGTAGCGATGGTAGCAAGGTGGACCTCTTTAAAATGAGGAACGACGCAGACAAGTCTCGTTGCATCAGAAAATACTCAAACCGAGCCAAGCGCAGTGCTACAGAGTTACTGTCCGACCAGCAGGTGACTAGCCAGGGGGAGTCTGCCTCCCCCGCGTTACCTATACAGATAGATCACAACTATGGTAGAGCCTCGGCGTCTCCAGGAATTCAGAATACGGGTGATGGTGAGAATAAAGGATTTGAAGTGTCTGCCGCTGAACCAGAAAGGAGAGAACGCGCAGATAATCCACCACTACCGTCACTAACTGTAACACCGGACTCTGTGACACAAAGTGTGAACGCGGGGCAACAAATGGAGCGTACAGTCGAAGAAAATGGCAATAAGGAATTTACAAAGTCCAGCACAGAGCCAGAGTGCCCAGAACATGTGAATAATGAAAATCTGGCATCATCGAAGGAAAGATTAGAGTCAGTTGAGGGGGGCGAGAAACCCGTCGTTAGGTGTGCGGATCAGCCCGAGGCACGTGGAAGCAGTGGTCATCTAGGATCCATCATTGAGCCAGACAACCAGAAGCCAGAGGATGATGATAAAACGTTACCATCATCACCAGAAATGGCACACACAGTCACTGTGGGTGTGAATCCATATTGTGAAGGCAAAGTTCAAGCTGAAGAAATAAAGGGAGACTTGGGGTCAGACATTAAACAAGTGGCCGTTACAGAGCGCTGCACAGACCAGAGCGAGGAAAGACAAGCGGAGGAGACGCAGGACTCTTTGCCTGGAGAGTTGGAGCCAGAATTACAGTCTGAGTCTGGAACTGAGTTAGTACACCTTGAAAGGCAGGGAGCCACAGAGACGGCACAAGTTACAGATCTCCAAAGAGACGCGGGGATGGAGCATCAAACAAAGGAGGTGACGACAACCAAACAAATTTCGGAAGACCCTGTGACCCCGGTGGTGGAAGATCCATCAATCACTTCTTCTGGTGAACGGGACATGATAGTAGTGAGCCTGAGCAGTGAGTCTGGAGCATTTGAAAAGAATGAAGTCCATTCTGTTTCCGCTGAGACCTCCGCACCACAGTGCTCTGCCACTGCACGACAGGGCCCAGACATTCAAGAGGCGAATGACAAAGCGGCATCAAGCTGCCCCGCAGATGTAACAACAAGGACAGACCACATGGAAAGTGATGGAAAAATGATCTCAGAATGTGCACAAAAGACTCTAGTAGATACAAACCTGCAGTCTACATCTATTTCAGAGGAGATGTCAAACCCAGTGCCTCCAGTACTGCATCTAGAGGACGCACGGCACCAGAATACGAGTGATGGTGAGAATAAAGGATTTGAAGTGTCTGCCGCTGAACCAGAAAGGAGAGAACACGCAGATAATCCACCACTACCGTCACTAACTGTAACACAAAGTGTGAACATGGGGCAACAAATGGAGCGTACAGCCGAAGAAAAGGACAATAAGGAATTTACAAAGTCTGTCACAGAGCCAGAGTGCCCAGAACATGTGAATAATGAAAATCTGGCATCATCGAAGGAAATATTGGACTCAGTTGAGGGGGACGAGAAACCCGTCGTTAGGTGTGCGGATCAGCCCGAGGCACGTGGAAGTAGTGGTCATCTAGGATCCGTCATTGAGCCAGACAACCAGAAGCCAGAGGATGATGGTAAAACGTTACTGTCATCAGCAGAAATGGCACACACAGTCACTGTGGCTGTGAATCTGTATTGTGAAGGCAAAGATCAAGCTGAAGAAATAAAGGGAGACTTGGGGTCAGACATTAAACAAGTGGCCGTTACAGAGCGCTGCACAGACCAGAGCGAGGAAAGACGAGCGGGAGAGACGCAGGACTCTTTACCCGGAGAGTTGGAGCCAGGTTTACAGTCTGAGTCTGGAACTGAGTTAGTACACCTTGAAAAGCAGGGAGCCGCAGAGACGGCACAAGTTCCAGATCTCCAAAGAGACGTGGGGATGGAGCATCAAACGAAGAAGGAGGTGACAACAACCAAACAAATTTCGGAAGACCCTGTGACCCCGGTGATGGAAGATCCATCAATCACTTCTTCTGGTGAACGGGACATGATAGTAGTGAGCCTGAGCAGTGAGTCTGGAGCATGTGAAAAGAATGAAGTCCATTCTGTTTCCGCTGAGCCCTCCGCACCACAGTGCTCTGCCGCCGCACAACAGGGCCCAGGCATTCAAGAGGCGAATGACAAAGCGGTGTCAAGCTGCCCCGCAGATGTAACAACAAGGACAGACCAGTCTACATCTATTTCAGAGGAGATGTCAGAACCAGTGCATCCAGAACTGCATCTAGAGGACTCACAGCACCAGGAAATCCAACACATACAGCCAGCGTGTCAGAACCAGAAAGTTGTTAATGACAGTACGGATCTATCTGTTAAAGTTTCAGAAAATGTAAGCATTACATATTCAGACAATACGGAAGCCGATGAAAAGACTTTCTCTGAATGCATCTGTGAGGAAGAGACTCAACTAAACACAAATCTGGATTCCAAAACAGGGGCTGTGTGTGAACCATCAACTGCAGTGGACGTTCCACCGCCGGAGACTCAAAAGACTGGCAATGGCGGTACATATTTGTCTAATAAGGTTTTAGAAACTGTGATGGTTGCAAATTCTGACTGTAAGGTAAAAGTAGACACGGTTACCTCTGAATGTGTGAAGGTCCAACTAGATATGAATTCTGCAGCAATAAGGGAGTGTGATCTCCAACTACCTACAGAGGATATGCAACCCAAGGAGACCCAGGAAGTTGATAACAACACTACAGCGATAGGGTTCTCTGTGGACATTCCAGCGCATTTAATGGTTGCATGTTCTGACAGTAAAGAAGAAGCTATTGCTGAAATGGAAATGGAATCCACGGCAACATTAGAGATGTCTGAGCCGGACACGGAACACAAGGAGAACCAGGGAATTAATGAAACCAGTATGGATATATCTGATATCCATAAATTTTCACAGCGCGTGTCATTTACAAATTCGGACAGTGTTAACATGGATGGTGAGGTTAGCTCTGAACAAGAGATGCAACTAGACTCTAATCCCATAGCGTCTGAGGAGATATCTGACTCTGTAACCACAGAGAACACACAACACCAGCAGAACCAGGTGGCCAGTAACGACAGCACAGATAAACCCAGTGACATTTCGGAACACATATCCGCTACAAACCCTGGAGATAAGGAAGAGAGCGTTAACTCCGAACATGTCACTGTTCAAGAGACTCAACCACACATGAATATGCATTCCAAAATGGAGGGGGTGCCTGACACAGTAGCTATAGAGGACGTGGAACACCAAGATTCCCAGAGAGTTGAGGACTTTGGCAGAGCTACGTCTACCGAAGTTCCAGAACAAGTGATGGTTACCAATTCTGATGCTAATGAAGAAGCTGTCACGGTTATCTCTGAATATGAGACTCGGCTTGAAGTGTCTGCCGCTGAACCAGAAAGGAGAGAACACGCAGATACACCGGATTCTGTAACACAACACAACTCTGTGAATGTGGGGCAACAAATGGAGCGTACAGCCGAAGAAAATGGCAATAAGGAAGTGGCAATAAAGTCCGTCACCGAGCCCAGAGAGTGCCCAGAACATGTGAATAATGAAAATCTGGCGTCAACAAAGGAAAGATTAGACTCAGTTGAGGGGGACGAGAAACCCGTCGTTAGGTGTGAGGATCAGCCCAAGGCACATGGAAGCAGTGGTCATCTAGGATCCGTCGTTGAGCCAGACATTCAGAAGCTAGAGGATGATGGTAAAACGTTACTGTCATCAGCAGAAATGGCACACACAGTCACTGGGGGTGTGAATCTGTATTGTGAAGGCAAAGTTCAAGCTGAAGAAATAAAGGGAGACTTGGGGTCAGACATTAAACATGTCACGATACGGGAGACTCAGCTTGACGTAAAAATTGATTTTACGTCAGCACCCACATATGGCATTCAATACAAATATCCCCAGAAAGTTGATAATGAATGCGCAGATAGATCTACTGATATTCCACTCATTCCAACAGTTACTAACCGTGACAGTGATCAAAAAGAAGAACAAGACACAGACCTGGATTCTGCAGCAACGTCACATCAGACGTCAGTCTCTGAATCTAAACGGGATACTGAATGCCGTGCAGCTGTGGAAATTCATGACCGTACATACAGATCAGTATCTAATGAAGTTCCAGAACATTCTGACGGTAAGGAACAAGGAGACAAATCTATCCCGGAGGGATGTGTCGTGGAGCACCAGCATGAGCGGGGCACAAACCCGGATTCTGTAATGATGTCTGAGCAGAGGGTCGATGCTGTACACGAAGAGGATGTTGAACACCGGGGGGCTGAGAAAACAAAGGATGCCAGGATGTGTGTCTCTAAAGTTTCACAACACGTAATGGGGGTAAATTCTGACAGTAAGGGAAAAGAAGATGAAGTCATCGCTGAACTGGAGACTGGACCAAATGCAAAGATGGATTCCACAGCATATGGGGTGACGTCTGACTCAGTACAAACAGAGAATGCACGGAACCAAGAGAACCATGTTGATGATCGTTGGGACACACATGTTGAGACTGCAGAGCTTCAAATGCGGGCTACTAATTCTGAAAGTAATGAAATTAAAGACAAGGATATGTCCGAGTGTGGAGTTGTCCAAAACACCAAGCTAGACACAGAAATGCAGACCACAACAACATTTCAGCAGATGTCTGATCCAGTGCCGCAATATTCATCGATTCCAAATTCTCAAACGGTCGAAGGTCAACTCAAGGTCATCTCTGAATGTGTCACTGTGGAAGAGGGTCAAATAGACACAGTTATGGAGACAACATCACAGGAGATGTGTGTGCATAAACAGGAGGCCCGGGAAGCCAACAGCAATACAGAAATGTCAGTGGAAGTGCCAAAACATCAACTGATTAAGAGTTCAGTAAGTAGCGAAAATGAAGACAAAGTTATCTCTGAATGTGCCACTGTGCCTGAAGGTGAACTGGCCAAGGACATGCAGAGCACAAGGACAACAGAGCACATGTATGACCCAGTAAACAAAGAGGATCCAAGGGAACGAAGACACCAAGACATCGGCACACACACCATAGATGTCGCTGAGGTTAAAAGCAATCTGATTTCAAAAGCTGAAACCACGGAAAATGAAACTGAGGCATCTGATAGGGATGTAGAAATGCAGACAACAGCGTCACCTGAAAGTGTGTGTACCCCCATGACTGCAGAGGTAATGGAAAGCCAAGCTGACAAGGAAATGAGTGAACAGTCTACAGCCACAGTGCAGGATGTTAAGGCACCCCTTTTGATTTATAATTCTGAACATAAGGGAAATGAAATTTCAGTTGTGCCAGACCCTAATATTTCCGTGAATGTCGTAAGGGAATTGGATGCAACTATACCAATGGGGGAGAAAACCGAGTCTTTCCCCCAACCGGAGGTAGCGTCTCAAGTGCTTCATGAATTCCAAGACTGCAACATGTTTACCTCTGGCAATGATGTTAACAATTCAGGAGGTGACATTTCAGCTCCATCAGAAGGAAATGGCAGTAATGAAGTAATTGGGTTGGTTTGTGGCCAAGAAGGAGGCGTTGAGTCCTCTTCCCTAAATGCACCTGACTTAATTATGAAGCAGGTTGATCATTCCGAAGTTGTTGCAAATGAAAGCCAGGTAGTTTACGAGGCCATTAGTAGCCCAGAGAGCACTATAGACGAAGGGGTCCACACAGCATCGGAGCAGCCTGATAATAAGTTACTAGGCATCCAGAGCAAAGAGACGCAAGGTGCAAAACAAGATCCACCAGCCGTGTCTACTACTGAGCTAAATATGCATTTCAGTCAGACTCAACAGTCAGATGAGATTATGGATGAAAACAAGCTGATCTGCATCCCAGATAGCCAAGCAGACGTGGACATGGAAATGCTAAAGGCCACTGTGGCAGATGGCTCTGTCTCTTTGCCGATGGAACGGGAGGCTGTGGACTCAGAGCAAGTTACAGTGATCGGCTCCAGCGATGACATCTTAAAGACTGATAATCAGAAGGCACAAGATGTCGGAGAAGGAACGAAAGAAATCTGCTTTGCGCAGTCTGACAATGTCCCAGAATGTTCTGTACAAATGCGGGAGGATGAAGGACTTCATGAAGTTATACACGTCGCTATGACAACCACAACAGAAGACAACATGCCTGACAGCTCTTCTGAATATGTTATTTTGGAGCCCATCGACGTCTCAGAGAGCAATAACCACATTGACATTGTGACCCAAGCAGCGGCAGAGTCCGGACTGCCAACTTCACTGTCAGAGCAGATAAATTCAGACGAGTCTTTGGTCGTTGGTGGTGAGGAAACTGAGCACATTGTAAACTTGAATGGCAACACACAGGGCTTCTATTCCGAGGTAGATGTACAGCAACGCGAGGAGACGGATGACATCACTTTGACCTCTTCAACTGAGGAGGTGAGTGGCGGTCTGGCGGCCAACCTTGCAGTGGATGCAACACCTACACCACCGGGAGAAGCCATTCAGGTAAATCCCACTTCGGAGCACTGTGAGGAGCCATTAGCCGACACAAAAGACAGTGATGCCGCAGAGAACGAAATGCTGAAACCTCCAGTCTGTGAACCTTCACAAGCTGCTGGAGCAGCAGGTTATGTTGATGTAACGGAGAATGCTGTGGGCAGCTTGGACACTGGAGAGGTGCAGATTGTTGTTGACATGGATGTTGGCCATGAGATTGTGGTTGAAGAGATGGGTGATAATGAAGAGGATGCATGCAGTGATATTGAAATAATAGAAAAGTCCCAGCCAACAACAGAAACTGCTCTTGCCAAACAGACCATGGAGACAAGTCGTGAGAAAACTATGAACAACACTGCAAGCACAAAGCACAACAGCACACCCATCGTCCAGGCTGCAGATGATAAAAAGGAACCAGTTGCTGTTGAAAAACCAAAAAAACAAGAAATGAATACACAGGCCAGAACCAAAGCCCGTCTGGCAGCACTGGCTGAGCAGAAAGCTGCGGCATCGAAGAGGGCAGCTAACCGGCAGCAGCTGAATCTCCTGGCTCTATGTGAGGAAATCGCTGAGGATATTGCCACCGACAGCATGCTGTTAAAGAGGATTGAGGAGGAGAAACTAGCGGCTGCGGCCAAGATGGAAGCCTGTAAGAAGGAGAATCCGAACCCACCTGGCAACACGCAGGGCGCTGTCACCTTTCCAACACCCGCTGGACCCGAAGCGTCTTCTCTGTCAGCAAACCCAGCTGACGAGGCCTCTGCAGCCAAGCTAGCTGCGGCGGGTTCAACCGAAGTCAAGCCGGCACCAGAGCCCCCAAAGAGACGTTTCTTCGTCAGCCAGATCACAGTGCCACTCAAGGTGCACGAAAAGAAGAAGCTGACGCGATATCAGAGACTGAGGCAGGTAGAACTCCAGAGGGAGAAAATGTCTTGGACCCGTGTGAAGAAGCTCAAGTCTGACCAAGCGAATCAAATGATGTTCTCGGACATAGATTTTAACTCTCCCTTTTCCATGTCCAATCCATTTTTACCTGCCCCCTTGGCCACACACCCTCCCCCTGTAGCCAATCAGTCCATCTCAGCAAGCACAAGTCCTGCCTCATACAGCAAAGCTGCAGCGCCCACGGCTGTGACCCCAAAACCAGATCTCTCCAAGTCTGTGACTCCCACACCCGAGCTCTCTAAGACTGAGACCCCTCAGACGGAGCTCTCTCAAACTGTGCCGTCAAATGCTGAGACTCCTAAGACTAAGACTAACGAAGATAAAACCCCTAAAGTAGAAACCCGCAAGGCTGCAGCCGCTAAAGTGACCCCCACTCAGGGGCCTGCTCTGAAAGTGACCCGATCATCAACCAAAAAGACCCTGCCAGCCATACCTCCTCCCATGCCCAACGGACTGAAAACCAAGAAGCCAAAGCCTGAGGTGGAGTACAAACCGTACAGGCCTCGGCCTAAGTATTCATTTGATGACTTTGAACTGGATGATGACCCATTACCGGTAGTTCCAGCAAAGCCCATGCCTCAGCAAAGGCCCACACAGCAGACAGGACCCAGAATTCAGTCTAAACCCACAACTCAAGGTAAACCTACCCCTCAGTCTATACCTAAAACTCAAGCTCAAATTGCACCCCAATTGAATCCTGCAACCCAAGCTAAACTTATGCCTCAGTCGAAACCCACTGTTACTTCACAGCTCACCAGCCAGACTAAACCTAAAGCTCAGACGATGCATCCCGGACAAATCTCAGGTCAATCAAAGCCCACTACAGTAGCTACAGATCATTCAAAGCCTGTTTCAGCCACCTCACAGTCAAAGTCTCTGGTTACGAGCAGATCACAGTTAAAGCCTGCTGTTGCAAACACTACAAAGCCAAAGGCCACCGTCAGTAATGCAGCTCCACCGAAGGCAGTCATTTCAGCCAAAGCACCGTCGAAGAGTCAGGTTTCAACCACACCTCACCCGGACACCGTCGCTCCTACACCAGGTCTCCCAAAGGCGCCTGGAACTTCTACAACCGAGGCGAGGCTGAGTAGTTCCACAATGCCTCAATCGAAGCCTGCTGCCCGACCTATACCTCAGACGAAGCCTGGCTGTCCAGCTGTAAATCAGCGGCCGATTTCAGTGCAGACCACAGACGAGAAGAAATCTGCTGCGCGGCCGCGGCCAGACGCCCCTGCAACACCCCAGGAAAACCAACACTCTGCTTCATCCGAAACTCTCAAAAATGAGGTAACTCACCACCTCTTACTCAATGAAAAACTGTGGTTAGGTGAGGTTCGATTAAACTTTACTAGTAAATGCATTCCATGTAACAATTCAACATTGAGTGAAATTATAAATATGTTGTCACTGGTGTGTTTGACAGTGGTGCAAGAAGTACTAAGAACTTTTACTTAAGTAAAGTATAAATTCCCGGACACTAAATTACTCTTGTTGAAGTGAAAGTACCACCCACATTGACATTTCTATTTGAAAATATAAATGTAATAATTATGTTAAATATATTTTGAAATAAATAGTGAAAGTACTTGCTCTTAAACATATTAAAAGTACATTAGTTGTCATATAAAAAACAATTTCTTCAGATGAGTGCTCATGCATATCCTGATTACAATTTACAAAAATTGTATAAGTGGTGTCTGCAGATGAGTGCTCATGCATATCCTGATTACAATTTACAAAAATTGTATAAGTGGTGTCAGTAAAAGTAAAATATATTTGCCTTGAAATGTAATGAAGTAAAAGTTGAAAGTCTCCAAAACTGAATATACCATTTGAAAAATCTACTTATGTACAGTACTTGTTAGTTTCCACCACTGCTGTCTGGTGGTTTTGATAATGCAA
>OMKR01014932.1:2352-13850 GCA_900302355.1 Cyttopsis rosea | reverse complement strand
ACACCCCACCCACACTCCCTGAGCGTAACACACACACACACACACACACACACACACACACACACACACACACACACACACACACACACACACAAAGATGGATACAAGAGGAGTCGCTCTGACACGCAAGTTGTTCCTCTTCAGTGTCTTTCTTAGTCACACACACAAATATACAAATACAAGCGCACACACCTTGGCAGGCTGGGGCGTGGAGAAGTTAAGCCAGGCAGGCACAAAGTCATGCTGCGCCATTTAGGTCCAGTGTTTCCGGTCAGTGGATCGAGGCATCAAACCTCATGGCCAGGATCTAAGAAAAAAAAGTGTTTAATTAATGTCATTTTCAACAATCATATTATGTACAAAAACGCGACAAAATGGTGATTTGACTACAGCTCTCTGGGATGTTTTTTTTGTTAACATTTTTGGATGTGTCCAAAAACAGCTGAGCAGTGTCCTATTCATAGCAGAAATACAACAAAGAGCAAGGCGCTGAAGCTCTGTCTATGAGGCTGTTGGTAGGATGAAAGCCTGGATGAAAAGTCATTTGCACAGACTAATATTAGCGTTTTAATGCACTAAGTGTGATTATTTACATAACTAAGCAAACATTTGTAAGGAAGAATGACTCAGAATAGGGAGGGATACATTGTGCGTCTGTCTTTAAAATCAAAGCCACTGGTGCATGTGGGTGAAGGCATTCTGTAATCCCTGGCTGTGTGGCTGCAGATGTCTTTGCATGTCATTAATGAGTGATTCAGGTGAAGTGTCAGCTTTACCCCAGAGTCTGTGGCTCTGAAGTCCTCTGCCTCCTCTCGATCGGTCGGTCTGGGCTCGCTTCCTCAGGCCAGCTGACACCAGTCACAGGGTGCGTGCGCCAGCAGACGGGGTGCACCACACTGCTAACTCCTTTTCGACCTCCTCCAGGACAGGATTGCCCCTTCGCCAAGAGGCAAAGTCCTTCGTCCAGGATGAGACTGGTCAAAAGAGTTTGCAGGAATTATCCAGAATTGTGACCGAGAGATCTGGTGGGACTGGGAAGATGCTGATAGCAGATATTAGATAAGCGTCGAAGGGGCAGATTTTTGAACGAGATTCTCCAAGATGCTTCCAAACAGGTGATTTTTTTGGTGTAGTTTACGAGCAAAATGTGTTCCCACCGGCCTGTTAAGATTTGTCAAGTAGGCAGAAATGTTCACTAACTTATTTGCATCATTTGCTGATTAATTTTGAATAACACACAGCTCAGTCTGTGTGCTGTTTGGCAAACTCAACTGATTGAAATGGTAATTTGTCCAAATGATGAGTCAGGTCATCTGTTAATGTAAGCAAGTAGCCTGTGGAAACAGTCTGCACTGGCGCATGGACAGCAATCTGGGTGGCAGTTCCACTATGACATCCACCAAGAGGAAAGGAGATTCCAGGTCTTCTCCTGCCACAGCGTGTGCCAGCTTGTGTTTACGTAGACTCCTTTTACCGAATCATTGTAAGCTCCACCAAAACACATCCAGAAAAAAGAAAAAGGGTCAGAGACGGTCAGAGACGGTCTTCTACGCGATGAAGGTCACTGAAAACCACCGCTCTCCTCATTAGCTGGTGAAAGGGTGTCTGAGTTTAAAGAAAAGAATGCTCCAAATGTCCAAGTCACATGACAGTAAAGGTAGTAAGACCTAATGTTACATTGCACTCATCTTAATTCTTAGTTAATGAAACTGGGTTGCTGTGGGAAAATGCATTATAATGCCTTTTTATGTCTTTAAACGGTTTACATTTACATTTGTTAAATGCACGCTTAATTATCTGGGGATGTCTGACTGAAACAGAGGTGAGGAATAGTTCAGATTTCATAGACAACGCTCAATATAGAACATTGCTGTCCCGCAAGTCTTCTGTGACATAAAATGCACACGAGTCCTTCAGAAAAGGACAAAGGCCAACTTCTCTCTAGATTGCGGAGCTTCCAAAACAAAATCAAAATTCAATGCTTTCTCGCAGGAAGATGGGCACGGAAACCCAATATCTGTGGCTGTGATCCTTCATTCAAGACCGAGGTTGGTGTAATACAATAAGTTACACTCCAGATAAACCAATTGTTTTCTGTGATCTTGCCAAGAAAGTTGTGTAGTTTCTGTACAGGAAGACAGCACCTGCAAAACGAACAAAACAACAACATATAAATATAAAACAGAACCAATTGAGTTCATGGTGCAATACATACATGCCAACATCTCCACTTAAATATGCAAAAATATAGCTGCAATATATATACACAAGTTAGAGCCGCAACTAATGATTATTTTCATTATCGATTCGTCTGTGTTATTTTCTCGATTAATCGATTTCGTCGTCTGGTCCAGGAAACGCTGAAAAAAGTCAATCGCCGTTTCCCAAATCCCGAGGCGACGTCCTCAAATGCCTCGTTTTGTCCACAACCCAAAGATATTCCGTTTTACCGTCACACGGGACGAAAGGAAAACATTCACATTTAAGAAGCCGGAATCAGAGAATTTGGAAATTGAAAAAAAAAAGAAAAGAAAAAACGACTCGAAACGACTGATCGGTTATCAAAATAGTCGGCGATTAATTTAATAGCTGGCGACTAATCGATAAATTGCTGCAGCTCTAATATAAGTAGATCGCACATTTCCCATTGACAAATGTTAAGAAACGTATTCCCATTTTTATGAACGCGCACATCAAACTGGATCCGCTTCTGGTTACAAGCAGATGACAGTGTTTTTGACAGTTTCACATGAAATCTTCGAGAGAGAGAGAGAGAGCAATAAAAAACACCATGACTCAACACTTTTGGAAGCAGTTCGTCCTGAGAAACATCTTCTTTCATAAGGGGGAAAAAAAACTCGCGTCTGCGGTATTTTTTAAATTAAATATTCATACCGGTATATAAATAACTTGAACACTTTCTTCCTGATCCCCTGTGGTCACAGAACCGAAGTGACAAGCGAAGACTTGAAGCCATGCGTCGCGATGCGTCACCACACACACACACACA
Source organism: Cyttopsis rosea (assembly GCA_900302355.1). NCBI lineage: Eukaryota > Metazoa > Chordata > Actinopteri > Zeiformes > Parazenidae > Cyttopsis > Cyttopsis rosea. The sequence goes on along the minus strand of OMKR01014932.1, from coordinate 10,840 downwards.
CACACACACACACACACACACACACACACCAAAACACAAAAGCTGCCGATTGCCTGTTAATTCAGTGACCCGCTAGTCCCCATGTGGACACGTTAACGTCCAGTTTACCCAGCGGGAGCAACTAACTCCCATTGAAGTATTATAATTACATAACAGCGCCACACTATCGGCGAGCTGAGCCGATGGCAGAGACGCGGGTTAAGTGACGCGTAACAAATCTGTTTTAAAGCGATTTAGGATCGTGCGTTCACAGCGGGTTACTTTCAGTTCTCGCTCCGTTTCGGTGAAAGCGTGTCTGTGGGGCAGCGAGATGCGCGTTCACACAGCACCGCCTTCAACCCCGAACGGCAGCGGGAGATGCGGTTTAGACGCGACCAGGCGAGCGGTTGATCTCGTGTCAAACGTTAACTAAACAATCAACGTCTCCGGGCCGACTACCGCGATCAAAACCAGCTGCAACTCTGCTCAGTTAACACACTAGCGTAGCAATTGTTAGCCAGTAGCTAGCGTTAGCTAGACTGTTAAGAAGCCTCTTCACCTGGTGGGTGGGTGCCACCAATTAAACACGCTGAATGTCTCCGGGAGGTTTAACAAATTGGCCTTTACACGCAGACGCGTGCAGATTGTCGCTAAAAGCGAACGCTGGGTTTATAAACTGGAAGTAAACAGAGCTGGTTTCGTTTCAAAATGGCCGCCGCACATCCACCAGCCTGCTAGCGCTACGGGCTAACTGGTTAGCTGGCTAGCTTGTGCGATTCCCGACGGTGTCTATAATAACCCGCTGGGGACTGTTATCGCGGTTACGTGTGGCTGGGTGGGATGAATGTCGTCTTACCGCGTTCGGAGCGGGGTTGCGGCCCGTTAAGAGGGTTCACCTGTTGGTAAGCGTGGCGATCGGTGTTTGTTTGGGTTTTAGTGGAGCTGAGCACTGGCGCTGCCACTGAGCGGTTCGAATGGACAAATGGGGGTGCGTTCAAGAGCCGCTGCGATTATGCAACCAACCAAAACACAGTCCCCCAGTCTCTGACTGAAAATAAAGGATAGGAAAAATATACAAATAAATAAATAAATAAATGACAATAAATCTATCTATATCGACAATTCACACAAGAACTTGGGCAGGTTTTCACGCATATATAAAATAAAAACTATGGTTCTATATACAGTATTGCAAAAGATGAGTGTTTAAACACCTGGGTGACGCCGGCCAGAGCAGGTGTTGTACTGTCTTATTTCACTTTATTTTAATTATTATTGCAGCAGGTAGACGGGACCTCCCGCGGGGCTCCTTGGGAGCACCGTGGCATCTTATCAACGAGGTCTCATGTCAAATAGAATTACGTTTAAGAAAAATAAACACATTTGAACGTGTGAACTTATTAATGGAAACTTTTTCTTTTAACCCAAAACGATGTTTGGTCACGTGTGACAGTGCGTCTGTTTTTTTATTTCTTTATTTTTTTAATCACCGTGGGACGACTGTGTGATCTTGAACGCAACTCGCTCACTGCCCTCCCCCGCCATCGCCAGGCCAGGCAGTCGATAGCAGAGCCGATTTAGTTCACACACACACACACACACGACTCGACAGGCAATTAAATCGAGCGCAGATGTCCGCGAGCAAACGACCTTTTGGGTTCGTGGCCTGAACCGGAGATTTTTTTAAATTATTATTATTGCTTATACTTCGGACACCGCGCGTGCATCTCTGCGAGGTAAGGGGGCCGGCTGGTCTCAGATTCATTCGTTATTTTACGAGTTATTGCTGATATTGGTGATAGTTGGTATCCAGCGGCTTCGTATCCCGACTTGGCGTTAGCTCGCTTAGCCCTGCATGTGAATCCAGAAGCGCTAACATTGAAGCCGATGGCGGCGAGGTGTGTTTAACGTGTTTCGACGCGTTGTCGTAACGTCAATAACGCATGGAACCGTCTCTCCACAGATTCAAAATGCTCCACTTCGCACTGAGAAGGCAACCGTCTCTCGGGGTAAGGACGTAGTACACCGTGGTGGAGCCACTCATACCGTACCCTGCCACAGAACGGTGTTTCTACTCAAGTGCTTGCTCGTACTCAAAAGTACTTAAAGTATAAAAAGTAGCGAGTAGTCGTCACGTCCAGTGTCCTGATACAATCGAGCCTATAATACGAGATAAAATGCCTTTTTCCTGCAGATAAGCGCTAACGCAGATCCTGGTTTCACTTTACAAACGTTGTCGGTGGTGTCACAGTCGTTTATAAATATATACACACCGATATAATCACGACTGCGTTAGAAATGCTGTTGAGTAAAAGGTATAGATATTTGCCTTGAAATGTAGTGGAGTCAAAGTCAAAGTCAAGTATTTGTAAATTTCCACCACTGATTATTAACTCATCTTTCTCACCAGAAAAATATTTTATTCCATCAATTGAACCTTGATTATGATATTGCAAATTTTTTTTTTTTTAGGGTCGACCGTGGAGATGTCTTCAACAAGTTTTCCAAGCGCCGAGCTCCCTCAAGACAACGCGGCATTTTCACACTCCGATCTCCACAAGTTACCCGCTCTCCAGACAAGCCTCCGCTAACAAGCTGTTAGGCCTCAGGTCCGTGACCTGTCTCGCCTCACGTCTGTGTCATGCAAACCGACCTGGGAATGCAGCGGGAGACCGCACAAGACACACCAAGGAAGGTTTCAGCATGAAGGCCATCGTCCAGGCTCCTAAACCGGCTCTGTACCTTGGCGTCTCGGCTCTCATTCCCTTTCTGGCGGCCCCTTTGTTTATGGCTGCGACACAGGCTTTCTACCCGGAGCTGGCGTATGCACAGATGGTCTACGGGGCCTCCATTGTTTCTTTCCTCGGTGGGGCTCGATGGGGGTTCGCCATCGCTGAGGGAAGCCCTGCCCGGCCCGACTGGTTGAATCTGGGCAACGGTGTGGTACCCTTGCTTGCCACATGGCTGGCGCTGCTCTGCAGGGACAATGTCGTAGAAGGATCCCTGCTGGTCATCATGGGGATGGGTCTGTCTCTGCACTATGACCTGACTCTGCTCCCAGGCTACCCCGCCTGGTTCAAAGCCATGCGGATTATCCTCACTCTGGTCGCAAGTTTTTCACTTGTAGCCATGCTCACACTTAAAAAGTTCTGTAATGAAAAAAAGATTAGAGTGCTTCAGAATTGACTGCCTTTCACAAATTCAGTGTTTCATGGTGGAAGTTAAGACTCATGCTGCCATGTTGTCCATTAAAGACAAATTAAAATCCAATGTTTTGGGCTTAATGTAATTTTCCAGATCAACACTTGAGTATTTGTCATGCCGCTCTCATGTCATCTTTTGACTTTAATGAATTTCTGTGATTGGTTGAGGTTGGTTGGATGTACTTGGTCAAAAGTGAAAACAAGACCATATCATTTTAGGTGTCTCAATTTGGAAGTTGGCAAAATAATACACTAACGCTATATCAAGATGAACTGTATTGAATGTTAATCCAATATATCTATATGAAAATAATATCTTCCACTGTTTTCTGTTTAGACCAAAGTTTTTATTTATTTTAATGTGGATGTTTTCGTCTTCAGACGGATTCACAGCTTCATCACACTGATGCTTTGGTCTTTACACAAGTCCCCACTCACCGCAGTCAGAGACCATAGCACGTGGCCCTTTGAACACCTTGCTATAGCAGTTCGGATGTGAGTTTAGTATTAATTCAGTAACGACTGTGTACTATAACAGCTTGTGCAGAGATAAGTGTTTGCCGTCGTAAAGCTATGTGTGTGTGTCTGGCCTACTGTAAAGTGTAAAAAAATAAGTAAAAGTGGTGACTGAATAATAAAACAAAGCGAGAAGACATCAATCAACAACTAAAACACAAGCAGTGTTAATGAGAATGTTGGAGACCTTTTGAGACAGAATCTAGTGATTCTCAAAGTGCAGCTTTTCTTCAGCGTAGGCAACACAACTTTTCAGTAGCTCAATATGTATAAGATAAACACGGCAATACATAAGTGGGATTTACACATCACCGTAAAATAATGTGACAAAGATCCATATGTTCAGTTAGACAATTCTTGCCTTGATACGAACGTTAAAGGTACGAGTTTGTGAATATTTACAAAAGTTCCGTGGTGTTAGAGCACAGCCAGTCCACCATCGCAGCGGCTGGTGATCATGTTGCCGATTTCTGTCCATGTGTCCAGGTGAGGGTCATAGATCTCTACAGAGTCCACTGTCACGGGTGCTGAGAAGTCTCTGCTGTCTCTGCCCCCGATGGCATACAGCAGCCCGTTCACCGCCGACACAGACACCCCTGCTCGCGCTGTGGTCATCGGTGCCACCTCCATCCACTTCTCCTGTAACCAGAATAGGACACAAATGAGAGAGAACCCTGAGCCAATGCCAATCTGTAATTCCGTCTGTGCTGGTTTCATTATTACAGGAAAACAGGGCATAGATCATTTATATGACATGGACAATCCCCTACACCGCCTTACCTCCTCAGGGCAGTACTTCTCCACCGTCTCCAGTGAGCCCAGCTCCTGGTTCCAGCCGCCCACGGCGTAGATGCAGTTATTGAGGCAGGCCACACCGAAATAGGCTCGCCGTGTCGCCATGACAGGCAACGCTCTCCAGTTGTGGGAGGTGGGGTCATAGACCTCAGCCGAGCGCAATTCCATTCCCTCGTCGCTAACGCCCCCAATCACATAAATTAAACCTGGAAAAGCACAAAGTGTGCTTTATTACTACTACAGTAAGTGCCCAAATCAGTCCTCAGAACAGTAAAGAATACTATTTAACATACTATATAACAGTATAGTATTTAACACAATTGTAATAATTCATACACTGTAGTGAACTCTACTAAAATTGGACCAGTACCGCAATGAAGTATGGAACTACATATTGGGAGTATTTACTGCTTGGATGAGACGACAATCTAAACCCACCTTGTAGCTCACAGCAGCCAAAGTAATAGCGAGGAACGGCCATGCTGCCGATGACCTCCCACTTGTTCTCCTCCGGGTCGTAGCGTTCCATCGTCTTCCCAATCTCTGAGCCAACCCAGCCGCCTGAAGGGGAAGAAGAGATGAGTAATATTGAACAACACATGCTTTCATAAATGCTTATTACAATGTTACCATTTGAGTAATAATATCTCATCATCTAATCAATTTCCCATTGCTTTCTTTGTTCATTATCTACATTTCTTTGTTGTATATGCAACCGTTTTATTAATTACGTTAGTTTAGTTTTAGTTCCATTTTTGTGACAGCTAAAATGTAAATGTATGCAATTAATGGAAGCTGCATGTATTGTATAGTGTTAGCGATGTAATTTACCGAGTGCATATAAAACTCCATGGCAGGGGCACACACCAACTCCGCAGCGAGGAGAGTTGAGAGAAGCCACGGCAGCCCACTGCTTGGTAACTGGGTCGTATCGCTCTGTGCAGTCGAATATCATAGAGTCCTTCTCTCCTGTTGGAGAAGATAATTTGGTCACAAGCACTGAGCAGTTTTTCCCATTTCAGTACATTGCCAGTTAGAAGTGACATCAGGGGCACGTCCTGGTGGCTTAACTGGATAAACGCGTATACCATATAGGCAAGGTCATTGTGGTCATTTGCTGCATGTCTCTCCATCTCTCTACCCCCCATTTCCTATCTCTCTCCACTGTGCTCTACAATACAAAAACTGCCTAGAAGTGACATCACTTCTTCAGGATATCTGCAGTATTCACTTTTGACAACATTTGAATGCACTCATTTTGTACAGCAGTAGTGAACGTTAAGCAAATTATATTTACTTTCATACTACAATGCATCCAAATGTTGTATTTTATTTTATGTTTTTCTTTCTGACGGGCAACATGCGAAATTCTGAATTAACATGCATTCAAATTTTGTATTTTGTTTAAAGAGCAAACTATTTAATACCCCCAAAAATTGCATTAAAGTCATAACATTGTGACAACTTGAGGTGTTCCTTTTTTTACTAAATTGATTGAATAACCTTTCAGACTTTGTAGCCTTTTTTTGGATAACCTGTTGTGTCTTACCTCCAACCACATAGATCATGCCCTCCAGCACAGCCACGCCGAGCCCACTGCGTGCCTGGTGCAGCGATGACACGGTGGTCCAGTACTGGTTGAAGGAGTCAAATCGCTCCACGCAGCTCAAAGCGCGACTGTCACTCCAGCGGCCGCCCTGCAGCCGAGTGTATCCGCCTGTCGCCATGAGAACAGAGGAGAGAACAGTTGACACAGCATCGCAGTTCTGTAGATGGACAGAAGTATTGTCCATTGTCAGAGTTCTAGTTATTCTTCTAAGTGTTTATGCACAGGGAGTTCGGCAACAGTACCTATAGCGTAGAGGTACTTTCTGGCTTTCCGTCTCGGCCTCATCTTGGCTGGCTGTAATAGACTGTACATCTTATTTCCTTTCGGGGACTTTGTGACCTCTGTGTATTCCTTCAGCAGTGTCTGCAGTGCCACCCGCAGGCTGAAGTCTGCAACACCTTTGTTGTGGGACAAATGAGCAAAAATGGTATCCAGTATTATTGGAGTGGTCCAATATACACACACACCTAATTAAGTGCTGAGTCAAATAAGAGAATACATTTACTTTAACAAAACTCAAACACCACTGTGTGAAAGTAATTTTGATATTTTGTCAGGTATTCAAAATGGGAATAGCAATTTTCTACACTTAAAAATGAGCCTGTCAGAGCTTGAAACATTGTACTTAATACTATGGAATAAGTACATGTAAATAACAACCAGGAGCTAACCACAGTGTGAACGATATTTCTTTCAAAAGAATTACATAAAATACAGAAATTTATGATCAAACTGCCACAAAAAGTGAAAAGATGAATAAATGGTCACAGCTTCCTCACCCTCTATGTAGTTGAACAGTCTCTGTGGTGACAGTAAGGGGAAGCGGACTGGTTCCAGCACCTCGACCACGTGTTTCTTCCTTTTAGTCACATCCTGAAGGACCCAGTCCATGGCTGCAGTGAATACCTGGTACTCGTCCTCGATCCTCAGCTCCTCGCTGCGTAGCAGCTTCACCAGCTGATCCTTCGATAGGCCCCAGAACTCGTCAGTAACACAAACCTAGAAAAGGAGGATTGAGACCATCTTTAGATATTTAGGATATTTCAATTAATTTATTCGGTGTGTGCAGTGTGTGATTTTGCATCTACAAAAGAAACGGTTAAGAAAGTCATTTTCTTAATTACCTCCAAGAAGTGAACACAGATGTAGTTCTCAGTGAACGTCAGCATGTCCATATGGGCAATCTGCTCTAGAAACTGGAAGATGCCCACACAATTGGAAGCGTCCATGTGAGCCTTGATGAACTCTCCACAAATAGTGACGACCTCTCTAAGCTGCAGCATGTCTGCCGCCACCATCAGCTCCTGGACATTCTCAACATTCAAAGAAATCGTACCTGATGGAGAAAGAAAACAGTGCAACAATATGAACAATATATTGTACTTGGTTTTAAACGACCATGACTTAAACTTAGTTACCAGTTTATTGACTGTCATAATGCAGAGTAAATGGTGTTGGAAGCTTATTTTTGATCTCTCTACTTGGCATACCGGCTATAGGACATAGTAGTATTTACAGATATATTTGTATGTTTTTTACAACACACTAATATTTCATATTTTTAAATTAAATGTTGTTTTTCTTTTTTCTCGTAGATAATAGTATTCTCTTTAGATCAAATGAAATTAAGAATTGTAGCAATATCATATTGCATGGCCAAGGCTGGCCATGCAAATGGTATGGGAGAAGAAAGTCAAAGTCAAAGACAAAGTCACCAACCAATATACCGTGAGAAATAATAAAGACGTGATATTTTGGGGACAGCGTCCAACCCTGGTGCATATCAAGTGACACCAGTACCTGTGTATATGAAATGCAGCAGGTCCTCAAACACTTCAGCCTCCACTCCAAGGATCTGCACCTCCTCCTTATCAACCTCATTCATCCCCCCAGAGAACAAAGCGGAGAAGTACGGGCTGCTGGCAGCCAGCACCAGCCTGTGAACCTTGAAGAGACGCCCCCCGACCCTCAGCCCCACGTCGCAGAAGTCAGCGCTGAGTCGCATCTTGTTCATCTGGGCCATGATAAGCCTGGCGTAACGGTCCGAGGCGAAGAGAGTGGTGTCACGTTGAGTCGCCGCGGCAGCGCCGACATCCCCGCAGCCGCTAGTCGGTGAGGTGGAGGTAGAAGTGGAGGCGACGGCGACGGCAGGCGGCGACAGCTGAGCACCCGGGGAGGACATGGCACATTGGGCGACGGCTGCTGCTGCTCTAAGAGAGGGGTTGTCTTCCCAGCAACTCACCCCCTACAAAGTCAGAGCACAAGACGGTCCCGGCAGACACATGATCTATGCCCGGGGCAATGGAAAACACAAGAATACAAAACAGACAGTCAAAATTATAGTGGAACAAAAATGTTCCAGATAGTGATAAGTATGTCTTGCCAT
>OMKR01014868.1:2892-13924 GCA_900302355.1 Cyttopsis rosea | reverse complement strand
CCCCCCCCCACATATATATATATATATATATATAATGTTTTCATATAGGGTTGCTATAGAATCTAACCTCAACGCCTCGAATGAATTATATTGTTCATTTACCCATAATGGGCAATTATCTTCAATCCCATACCAATCTCGTGATTTTGCAAAGGAATGAAACCAATTCCAATGATTATACATCAAAAAGTATAGAATTTATCCATTCGAATACATGGTTGTTATTTGCCTTGGGAAAGGGCAATATTTATAAATCACTGGACATTCCTACTGTGCAAATCGATAACGCTCGATAGCTCCTCATCTCCCCTGTGTACCAACGGCCAAAGTAGGCTTTACAAAAACACAAGGGTCTGAAGCCCTCGCTCCCTTCTTCAATTAATAAGTATTACTCAAGCAACAATGAGTACGGCCTTTCTATACGATGCTAATAAATAAAATTTCAATTTGATCAGGTTTTTGACACCGTGTGTTGCACAGTCCATTTTTTTTTAAAGCCTGAAATATGGACATCGTAATTATAAAGAATAATGTGCCACTTAATCCAATTTACTTTTTAAGATGGAATTCATTATAGGGGAGGCTGAATGGAATTTTCTACCTGAATCATTTTCATAAATCTTTTTAATGAAGTTCACTCCCTTGTTGGCTCTAAATGTCATAGCCTGAACTCAGAAACATGCTGCCTTTCTCCCAAACCAATTAATCTTTGGGATGAACTCCCTTCCAATAACAAGCTCTCTATTTTAGTCTATCGTCTATTTGACAGGAAGCTTTCTTGCCCTCTCTGTGATATCATTTTAATCTAACAAGTCTGCACACAGTGCAGTATCAATGGCCACATTTTCCAAAAGCCAATCTTTCTCCCACAATGGAATTTGCAAAGATGTCAGAAGGATCATAATGTTTTGATCCTGAATTTCCTTCCTTGCCTTCCTGCAAAGTTTGTCTTGCTCAGTTTTCCCCAAGGCCAATTCATGATGTAGGCCACAGTAAGTCAGCTTTGATTGTTGGCAACCTTGATACCTTACCATGAAAACCATTTTCTCGCAGTCTCATGCCCGTGTCTCATGTCTCATGTCTCAAGTCTATGTGTCTCATGACACATAGACTGATGACTGATGACTCTGATTGCCTGAACGCATTTTGGATTGAAGTTTCAACCCTTAATTTGGATGCTACAAACAGCTGGTGTTTTTTGTGAAGAAATGCCAAACTACTCTTAGCATCTGTGACCATGGTCTCGGTCACAGCATGGTGGCAACCAAGTGGTTGTTATCAACCCAATTGGGCATAAATTATGCATCAAATTCTTCAAATTTTATGTAATTCCGCACACCCACAGTGTTGTAGTCAGACAAATTTGTCTTTCTCCTTTCTGGTAATGGAAATTGATGGGAACTGGGAACATAAACAGTCTTCAGAGGGTGTTTTTTCAAAAATAGACCGCTGACCAACTTAATTTTTGAAATCTGCAAATATCGGTAGCAGAATATATACCATATATATTTAGTCTTCCGTAACCAATTCACAAACATTGGCTTTCCCGCTGTGTTGTCAAGAACCATTATTTCAGGAATGGGAATTGGAACATTTCGAGGAATTTAATTTCCAAAAATTACAGTTGTGTACACTTACCCATACAGGGGTTGGACAAAAGGACGGAACGCTCCATGAAAATAGGGTAACTTTGAAGTAGCTAAATCACAATTACATGCAGCTGCACTGTTGAGTCATATTATCATTGTGTAGATGACACCCGAATTGCAAAATAATGGTGAAAATAATTTAATTGCATCAGCACCTCTACGACCCTACTCGTCAAGCCTTGACCCACTCGTCACTTCACATTGTGAGCTTCACAAAGGTTGAATTTCGGGGCAGGGCATCCGTTCATAAACCGCTTGTATTCAAGCCCAGCGCACAAAGATGGTGTATGAAGCACAAAACATGGAGCCCTGAGCAATCTTTAACCCTCTTTCCTATATCCAGACGGTCAGACCTCCATGTCTGTATGGGTATGGGCATCCAAGCCTTGCTCTGATCTGGTTCTGTTTTTAGTTTTTTCACATTGTACTACAGTACTTAATCACAAACATGCTTCAAAGGATCGACTGCCTGTATTTACCTATAAGCGTCTCTCACCTTGATGCTTGATGCTATGGCATCTTCAGGAACGAGAAAACCTTGCGCAGCGGAGAGGGTGTGATTGCAGGTTACTCAGCCTGTCTAATTTCTGGGGGGAGGGTGGGGGGTATGCTGATTCTGATCCCCCCGCTCGCCACCATGCAATAAAACGATGACTAGACGCAGCCTTGAATTTCAAATCCCAGCAGATAATGAGAGCATTAGGGGAAGTGAGTGCGAGGAGGGCTCACCTTGAAGTACCACCCGCGTTTTCCTCATGAGCCAATTTATTTGGAGGTGATTAAGGCGCAGGTGGGGAATAAGTTAGTGTCGGTTGCGCGGTCGTATGGTAAGGGCGGTGGTGGTCGGGGACCCCTGTGAGCCATTTGCGCCGCTTTCACCCGATAACAAATTAAATGCACCAACGTGGAGGTGTGGGGGCAGACGGGAATCAGAGCGAGGCTGCCCTGGCCTCAGTTCAGCCGCAATAAATATCCCGGGGGCACTCACTGCATTCGTCATATTGATTTTTCTTTAATGATATGCACAAAAAAAGTAATTTCCTTGTCTGGGCATTGTCAGCGGTGACTAATCAGATTTCCCTGAGACGACTAATTCTGTACCTCAAAGAAATGCTTGTGCAACGGATACTGGTCATCCAAGTGACACAGACGTCTAACCTAACAGCTCTTACAGGTGCAATCTCTCTCTCTCTCTCTCTCTCTCTCTCTCTCTCTCGCTCTATCCATCCAAGCAGGCGCGGAATACTAAGCGTGTGCTTTCCACGCTGTGTCCTTGTGGTTGTTTCAGATGATGCTCAGTGTGCACACTGAGCGAGATGTTGAGAAAATGAACAAAAAAGCTGTGCAAGTCTACGGAAGACTGTGAAGTGACATAGAACATTTCTATTAGATGTGTTGTCTTGTAGGATACCTAAACTTTCTGAAGTATCAGCAAAGGCTATTTGCTCAAAACATCAATTGGATTCAGTTTGACTCTCATGAAAGAGAAATGACTTGTACTGTAGTTGATTAGAAGATGCCAACCAGGCAATTTCCAACCAGGTTATGGCACGGATTAACCCTAACCTTAAGCCTAACCATGTGGTGCGGTATGTCAAGTTGACCAATAAACCAGCCAACAGTTAAATATTTAACTTTGGTTAAGTGAAACACAAATATCCAATCAATTGCCCCGTATTAAAGTTGAATGCAAATTGCCGTTTGCTCATTACTATTTCACGAGGCGACTCCATTTGTGAAATGTCACTCAAAATACAGTTACCCACAAAGGCGATCGATCGCCAGTTGCCTCTTCTACGTCCGAATATTTCATTTGCTGTAAATACCGGAGCCGGGTATTGATATGGATTGGGAGGCAGGCGGCTGGAGTCAGGCGTGCGGTTGCAGAGATGTGAGTAAGGGGTCGAGGGTGGAGGAGGAGGGGTGGATTGATCAGCGATGGGGTGTGGTGTACAGTTTCCTGAAGACTCCAGTCTGAGAACCGTGGCGAGGGCCTGCCGTTGGAGCCATCTGATGACCTTTGAGGTTTGTCTCAGACCATCCTATCGACGGGCCAACAACATACTGTCTATAGTTACCGCATCACGAAAAAAAAGTCGTCATTTTTTCATAACGGCTATCAATTTGTGTACAATATTAGTCGCAGGAAGAAGAGCAGCGAGGGAAATTGAGTTTGTGATCGCTATCAAAACGCTGCGATGGAAATCTATTACATGGGGAAATGTCAACACATCTTGATGTTATTGACATTATTGTACGTTCTTTTGGCAACCAAGTGACGAGGGTTTTTCAGTTATGTCTCCTCCAACTGAGGGACGGGGCAAGTCTAGTTGAGCCCAACCCTCGAGGTAGCCCGTGGGGGACATTTTTACTGTCTTCCCCCTTTAGGTTGTGCTGCCACTATCGATTTCACCAAGTGTGATTTGCAGGAAATTGTATTTTTATAGTGGTATAACTACTTTCTATTCTGGCAGACTTGAAGTTGTGTATGGTAATTTCCTGTAAAATTGATCACATCGCTCCATCGATCCTATCAGAATTTGAATTGGATTTATTCCGCCAGGGACATTTACACGTACGAGGAATTTGTCATGGTGAGGATTGGTGCGTTTCTACAGACGATTAACATAAAAAAAAGCCTCAAAAAATGAATAAAAATTGTCAAACATTCACAAATTGCTGATAAATAGAGAACAGAAATAGTCAAATATATAAAAATATACACAATATACAAATGTGATTGTATGCACAGGATCACTTATTGGTATGGGTTTATAGGGTTATAGGGTATATCGATTATTACATCGATATTGACATTTCTATACATAATGAGAATTTACTACTACTACTACTTTTTTACTCCATGCCTGTCACATCGGGTCCTAATTGGACGGATTTTGTGTATTCTGAGGCATCCTTAAGTGCGTTCTTTTATGCCGGACCTAGGATTGACTGGGTATGACTTTCATAAGACCAACTATGTCTTGTTACTTTTAGAATAGATGTTATGATTTTGCAGATTACATTCCAAGCACTTCATGGTTTTGGCACCATGCTGTGATGGGGGACTTGTCAAACGGCTCTTTAGTCCTTATTCATAAATCCTGAGGCTGCGATGAAGTATGGTCTTTAAAAATCCCTTCTTAAAACTTGTAAAAATAAGTCTTTTCAGTATTAACGCCACTTGTATTCCTCGCCCTGCTATTTCTTGTGTTTTGCCATTCAGGTTTTACCCTGGTTAATCTGTTTCAAATTTATTTTTTTCTTATTTCATTCTGATTTTGCTTTGGTTTTATTTCTTGTTGAATTATGAATTATTTATTAATGCATTTTGAGGTTGTTGTTCTCTCTGTCTGCTTTCTGTTTTTGTGTTGTAATTCAAATAATGCTAATATTTTTTTATACATATTTTGGCTGGCATCCACATCTGACAATATTTGTCTGGCATTAAAATCCAGCAGATGTCACTAAAGCCAGCGTTGTTGTAAACAGGAAGGTAGTGCTTTGTGTGGAGCCTGCAGAGAAATAAAATACTGCTGGTGTCAACCATTACAAGGAATGAAAGATAAAAGCTTTCGTTTTGTCCAAAAAATATCTATTTAATCAAAGGGGGCGCTTCAAAAAAGTAAATCGCCATAGGTACACAAGAGTTATTCATTATTTATTTTACAGAGACAAGAGTCCTATATGTTAGAAAGGAAAGGAATATTTATTTTTCTTGTGCATTCCAGAGCTGCACAAAAATAATCCCACATCTGCAATATAACCACTATTCTGTTAACTGCTAAAAACCCATTTAAAAATAGAAACACATTTCACTGTGCTTATTATTATTATTATTATTATTATTATTATTATTATTATTATTATTATTGTTATTGTTATTGTTATTGTTATTGTTATTCTTCTTCTTCTTCTTCTTATTATTATTATTATTCAAACTTCTTCTTCTTCTTCTAATTCTTATTATTATTATTATTATTATTATTATTATTATTATGGCCTATTAATGGTTATCACTTTCATAGTGAAAATCTAACTTGTTGTGATGAAAACAGAGCTGGTATTCTGGCTGGAACTGATTGAATGGAACTGAATTAGTACAGCCATTTGCAATTTTGATCTTGCAACACAAGCACTAATTTCCATTACTTAGTTTTAAGTGGAATTTGAAAAATTCCATTAAAACTAATTGAGTGCTGTCTCCTTTAATTCCCATTAATACCCTCTACCATCACACACAATAAAATCAAAAACATCTCAAAAACCTTGATCTGTAATCTACACAATGCAATGGTATGCAGAATGCATACCATTGCATGGCATTGCAACACTGCTCACGATTTATCAGTTCCTTTACCAAAAAGTGATGATGTCATTTCATGGAAATACATGTGAAAATGTGTTTTTGGAACAAGTTGCAGCCAGGCTTAGACTACAGCGCATGCGATTTAATATGTGACTGATGTGTGACATGACTTCTTTGTGTTGTTTTGTTTGTTTAATGTTTTTCTGCATTAATTGCATCGCAAAAGATTTTATAACGATGAACAATGTCTGAAGTTTGGAACTAACTCCAATTAAAGTGTTATGCTACGATATCACACCCCGCGATTTGGGATCATTTGATTGTCAAATCGACTTTGCGTTGTAGATCCAATTATATTATAGTATATCCAGTTGTTATATATTTTTTAATGCATTTTTATACATCATGTTGAATAATTAATGTCTCGTTCTTGTGACTTCCATGTCGTTCTGTTTGTCTTTTTACTGATCATTCTCTCACAGATAATTACTTAAACAGGGACTGTTATGAAGGCTTCTCGTTTTAGCAACACATTCTACAGTTCCTTAAAGGTACGATTACGTGGGCTGTGAAATGTGAAATAATGAAAAACTTTTTTTTTTGTAGTGAAATGACATGTTTTATTCCTAAACTCACAAATATTTAAATGGGAATAATAATTACAACAACTGCAAACTTGTTGAAAAAGTAAGAAAAAAGGCAAAGTCTAATTGTTACATATCCAGAAACAAGCGTCTGATGTTTGTTTTTTGGATTTGGTTATTATTTTAATTGAGAATATCCAATGGTGGAATTAAGTTGAATAATAGGCATAGAATTCTGCTTTTATTGCAGAGATAAGGAACTGAACATTCTGAAATTTTGGACATTTACTTAATAATCAAGAAATAATGACTAATATACAGTACATTATACAGAAAATCCCCTCATATGCATTTATTATTATTATTATTATTTTTTAACATTTCATCTGAAAAGTTGCTGCGTATATCCTCCTTCTACCCAACGCTCAACCTCTGCACCGGTGAAGTAAAGAGGTTTCTCCCTCTATCTGCCTCTGTTCTTTTCCCGCCACTTTTAAACCCTGGCCGGCACTCTCTCCCTGTCCCGCTCCAATTTGTAACTGCAGCTTTGGCGAATTCCTCTGAAAATCTACAGTCACCACTGCCGACGGCATAAACAATTATCAATCGCCCCTAATCCTGTGTTCCGCCAAAATAAGAGCCTATCATGCCTCTCGCGGAGCTGCGCTGTCATTTGAAATGACTAATACGTACATTTCTACTTGGCAGACGTGACCCAATACGATGCCTAACAAGATTGTCACGGAGCTTCAAAACCATTACATGACCCGCCCTCTCCTACAAAAATAGAAATGAGGCCCTCCCAGGGCCTGTGGGTTATATCCAGTGCAAATATTTTCAATGTAGGATCTACACAGGCTGTACAAGACAAATTGACTATTGATGCTCAAATGACTGAATTAAACCTGATTAAATGTGATTATGGCTCGATTAAAGCCATCCCATACCCTCTTCATATCATGCAACATCTAATACTTACGTTTTTTTGTTTCGTTTTTTTCTGCGCTATCAGGATGGCATTTCACGACGGCTACGCCAGTCGAGCAGTCGAGAGAATTATGATGATTTTTTGAACGACACCCTAAATTGCGCGAGCGCCATCTGGCACCGCACCCACCCACCCTCCGCCGGCTTATTAACATCTTCCATCATGTCTTCCCCGAGTCTCGCGCACGCGGCGTCATCCACAACCTGTTGAGTTCAAATTACGGCTAGTGCCTCCGAATAATGCGGGTTTATTTCCTCTAATGGAAATTAATTAGACAAGAATAATAAATATATGCGGTATCTGAACACTACACTATAAGAAATGGCATTAACCCTTTTCTAAGGGTCAAGTCAAACCTAATTAAATGAATGACATTGCCAATATACAAATCAGTTATAAATATTTATTATATGATAACTAATTGATAAGTCATTTGTAATGATCACTGTTTCTTAGGGGGTTGAAACCTTTGCTTTACAGAAGAGAAACAAACAAACTAGTAGTACTTGTAGTTTGTCATACATATTCATCAGTGAAAGTGTTTAGAAGAGAACGTGACATTGAAGGTGTATAAAAATAAATCATGCGCTCCCCCTCCGCCGCTAATCGAATGCGAGCACAACTGCATTCATTAAAATACATAATTGTTTTATTTTTTATCTGGTGCATCATTCCGTTAATGGTAAAACGATGCGCGGTTCTGAAAGAGTACATCATGGAAGTGGGTCAAAAATAGATAGGCGTCGTCTTGCAATTAAAGGTTGTTTTGTTAGCGATTAGCGTAGTTGCCTTGAAATTATGCCTCCTTGGGGATTCTTTTGCTTGGCTGTTTGTCATTTAAAAAAAAAAGACACATATGGATGGAATAAAGAAACTAAATAGATAAATCACGGTGGAATGATAACAAGCCGTTGTTCGACTCGACGGCAAACACCTCGAACAGAAAGTGCCGCTTTGCTACATTGCCGCGCGACGCCACGAGCGAAAATGTTTAGACTTCCGTAGACTGTTCGCCAAACGTTGTTCGCCGGGGGGCATTTGTTTAGTTCGCATATTGTTTGGGTTGTTGTTTTTGTTTTTTGTTTTTTTATCAGCAAGGCTTCATCAATAATGCAAGCACGCCCTAACAAGCGACCGCAATGATGAACACATCAAAATGCAAAAGCGTCCGGGCGGCGAGTCCTCGCGCCCAGTGAGCGGCGTCTGCAGGGACGGCCGCAGAACGGACAGACTTTTAATTAGCCGGCTTGTGTTTCACTGCCAGGAAGAGAAGATTGGCTGGTTAGAGACTTTCATCGTAGCCATAAAACAAACAAAAGCAACAATCTGATTGGAATGAGACTGTTTCAATTAGCTGGGACCTCACCATCCTGTTTGTTTGGTTTTGTTTAAACACTTTCAAACCAACTTGACAGGAAGACCGGATATGTCTGTACTGTATATGTCCATTTGCGGCCAAGTTACAGAAAATGTTTTGAGCGGTCTGTTCTAACTTTTGTTTTTTTTGCACCCCTCCGTGGAGATGGAACAACTGTAAGACGCCTGGTAGAAAAGTTGAGTGATTTGATGCGATAAACAGGACAACAAAAAAACATTGAGAATTCTAGCTCTTCATTCTCTTTCATCCTGCAGTCTTAACACCTTCATGAACCCTTCGGCATAACCCGCCTGATCTCAATCCTGTTAAGCGGGCAGAGCTCCCATGGTCATTTCAAAGAGTAGGTAAAAACAAAAAAAAGCAAAACAAAGGTAAGCTAGCCTTTGCTCGGTGCGTCAGCTGAAACCTTTTGCTTGCCTGACACCATGAACAGAAAGAAAGTCTCTTCGCTAACTTTGCAGCGATGCATTAACCAGCACATCCCTTAAACAACACTTAAAGGCCCCACACGCCCAGACGACCTCTGCTTATGTTGTCACCTCTGCCGGTGTAACATCCATTCCTTTAGCGCGCTCTCACTGTGAGAGTCTGCGGTGAAAAGGAAATTGACATTGATCCTGGTGAGAAGGGTCTTCTGGGTTGCGCCTCCTTGTCGTACATATTCAACAAAGTAACTCGTCAACTATTTCCTTCACGGCCGGTCCGGCCTCTCTCTGTTTTGTCGCATTCCTGCCTGCACATAGCCTTCGGTGGTAGCCTCAGACAAAGCTCAGCTAAAGGTTGATCGGATGAACATTTTTTCATGTAGACAACTCAAGGAGAACGGGCAAGGTCATATGCATGCAGACAAACTGAAAGATGAAACCATCGGGGATTCAGGGCTTTTGTGGTTAATGGTTCAATACATACAATATTAAGGCAAATACATCCCAAAACATCCAATCCACTTTTTTTTGTTTTTGTTTATTATGTAATATTTTGTATTTTTATTGTATTCTTATGAATTATGTTTATTAATTTTTTTTATATTATGTTATATTATGCACTCAATCTGGAAATTGGACATAAATTGTCTCAAAAATTAAAAATGCGACATGTGCATATGTACAGTAGATCATATGTTATTATAAACACTAATTATTTCCAGTGAAGTTAATTCCATAGCATACATAGCGTACACATCATAGCCAATTTATCTCTTCATTTTTATGGCTTGATTGGTTAATTGGTTGATTTGAATTTGGGCGACATTTCAAGTCAAATCACCGGACGGCGAATATTCCACGGTGGTTTTCGGGGTGTCATTTCAAATAATCCACCTGATTATTCCCACTTTGACGCTCCTTTAGGCTTGTCGCCAGACATACTGTATATCTTGAGCGACGGCGGGTTCGCGCATATTTGCGAAAGAGAGATGCAAAAAGGGTTCGATGTCTGCGGAGTTTAGCGAAAGAATCCGTCTCGTCCTCACCTACAGCGCCCTTGGTCGCATCTTGAGCGAAGTGTCTTGTGTCTGACCTTTCCGGAACCTTGCTCCCGAAAAGGAATGTGCCTGTCAATACCACTTTTCATGGACCACTTATTTCAGCTTATCCTCCATCGGCCAAAGATGTAAGAGTCCTCTCTGAGGAGTTGCAGCTTGAGAGCCAAAGGTGACAATAAGCAAATGGTCACTCGATAAATGTAATCATGACTAGTGTCCGCCAGTAATAGTACTGTAGTACTGTTGCAAATGATTCGACAACTAATCAACTACTATTAATTGAATTGTTTATTTTTTTCTCAAAAAAA
Organism: Cyttopsis rosea; assembly: GCA_900302355.1. Classification (NCBI taxonomy): domain Eukaryota; kingdom Metazoa; phylum Chordata; class Actinopteri; order Zeiformes; family Parazenidae; genus Cyttopsis; species Cyttopsis rosea. The sequence goes on along the minus strand of OMKR01014868.1, from coordinate 3,225 downwards.
AATCAAATGAAAAAACTTCTGTATATATATACGATCTTAACATGGTGTAAATCTTTCCCTACGTGAAGCACACATCAGTATTTGCTGTACAATCCTCATGCCACACTGGAAGGTATTCGGCGCTAATGAGAGCAGGTTGACATGGCTCGATGCAAGACAACTGACACCCTGGTTCCGTGTGATCATGGGTCCTTTAATGCTTCCTTTAATCAACGCAGTCTGGTGCAAGGTGCACCGAGGGCATTTGTCTCACCTACATGCACAACCCGCTGGCAGATACTTTGCATATCGGGCCCCTTTGGATCAATATGTTATTAGAGAACAGCCTCTCGA